>JAQQZZ010130038.1:0-13859 GCA_030265115.1 Mopalia vespertina | reverse complement strand
TGATCAGGAAACCAGTAGGAAAGATATATTACTGCTATTTCTCTCAAATATTCCACTTTGACTGATCAGGAAACCAGTAGGAAAGATATATTACTGCTATTTCTCTCAAATATTCCACTTTGACTGATCAGGAAACCAGAAACAAATACATTAAAGTATAAATACTGTTAAGTCTGTTTATAAGTTCCTAGTTACCAACACAGCCAAGCCCTAATTAGACCCTGGGATATTCCCAGGTAAAAATGCAACTCTACTGGTCCAAAATAACATGTTAGTGTCATTTAAATTTCAAGATAATTTACTAATTTGTCAAATTCTTCTCATTCAGGTGACAAACAGAGGATGTGGATGGTGTATACATGTTACAATTCTTGATAGCTGTATAGTCAAAACTACAGTCTATGTGGTTCCCTCCAAATAACACAAACTTGTTTTAAACACACAGGAATATATCTTTGCTCCAGAATTACACCTGCATATATTCTGATGTATCATTGGTTTCATTGGGGTTTAATGTCTTTGAGTTTATTTGTTTTGATTGGGTTTAACGCTGCACTTAAAGTTATTTCACTCATCTGACTAGGTGCCAGCCCAATGGGTGAAGGAAACCACCCTCACCACTACTGTACCACTGGCAACAAACATAGACAAATACAGGGCCACAGGACGTAATAGAAAGACATCACAAACAGATGGGCTTCATGTTGCCCCTTACCTCTCAAAGCACTAGGGCAACAGGAAGCTTCCTCCCAACCCTCTGTGGGTTTAATGTCTTACTCTAGTGTATTTCATTTATATACCCCCAAAATGTCCTCCTTTTTTTGACTTACTGAAGTAGGATGTAAAACTGAGAGGAAACCCATGCCTGTGATTGACTCCCATCATATACCACAGGTCCATCCACTGGGGGGTTTATTTGTTTGAAACTTGATCATCACACTCTGTCCATAAGTAGGAATCCATACAATAAGTTCCAGTGATACACATTTCCATGTAATATGATTGAGGAATGCACGTCAGACACTTACTTCAGAACCACACATCCTTCATTACTGATAAAGGTTTACTCAGACAACATTCACCCAGCTATTATTTACCTTGTCTATAAAATCTTCATCAACTCACACAAATAAAAATTAAAGCAAATATAAATTGTAGTAATATAATATAAATATTTACTTTCAGAATGTTGCACAGAAATTATGGACAGTTTATAGTCTATTAATTTCATTGTACATATAAACATAGAAGATAATCATTTTCTTTGAAACGAGCCTAATACAGAACATGTTAGTAAAGGTACAAAGAATCTTATGAAGAAAAAATATTGAATGGTAAAAAGTGTGAACAGTTTCATAGATGAGTTAACCTTGATCATGTTTTCAAAATAACAGCTATTTGAAATCACACACTACCTGCTGTTTTTGTTTGTTATTAAAGCGTTCCAAGAAGGCCTGCTAATCAATCAGTTCTAATTACTCTACTTTTCTGAACAGATGCTCAGTAGTCATTCTTTGTGAGTCCCTGTGGGTTAATTATCTAACAGGTTTTCAGTCTCAGTAGCATACATTTCTAACAATAGTCAAGGAATGTAACCAAAAATAACACACATCCAATTGCCTTTGACCATTTTATGTAGAAGGGATTCCAAACTTATTAGTTCCTGGCAGAAGAGAAGCATTCTAACAGCTTTGATTAAGCTTTTGTCTCTCCATCACCAATGTTTGATGGTGTTATATTCCATGTTCCTCCGAAGGGACTAATTATTTAAAAACCTTCTGTTCAGGTCAATAAAGATAATTTAACATCCTGTGTTTCTAAACCAGCTGGGTTATAAATGTTGTGGAGAGTTAATACGGAGCACAAATGAATGGAATCAAATGACAGTGGAAATATTTGACATCACAGTGTTGATGGTAAAACCTGATCTGACTACCAAACCCAGCCTGATTGGAACTAGATAACGCTGCTTTCGGGATATTAAATAGATAGCAATGAACTGATGGGTTGCTTCTGGTAAAGCGCTTCATAAAGTACCTCTTCTTGTCAAATGTCATATTAAAAATCAACTGTCTCTTATTTTAGGGTATTAAAAGTGCTGTATAATTTTAATCTGATAAGATGAATTCCAATATTTGAATTTGTTCTGATGCCATGAAAAAGATAAATCCTAGGAGGGCACTTTCATTTGTCAGAAGAAAATTCTGCTGATTTCAGATTAAATACTTTGTCAATCAGTGAAATGAGATGGGGGTTTGTTTTCATCTGACCTTAGCCACATTTTATACAAGGATGGAAAACCTTCAAATTTTTCATTTAAATTATGGAATTGGAGTGATGAAAAAACACAGTGAGGTGTTTACTCTACACTGTAATGTTATACAGTTTTTATATTCCGTTTCTTTTCAGACATTGATCAGTATTAAACATGCAGAATGACAGTTTAAAGGTCATCCATTCAAACTCACTAAGGAAACACTAAATGTAGACTTTGTTTTCTTTGTCTGTGGAGTATGTTAATTAACCATTGCCCTGTGTAGGTAAAAATGGTGCCAGGTAAGTAAATGTCCAGTTTCACCTGTCACTGGCCCTGAAATGCACAAATATTAATGAATTACCCTGAAGTGAAAGTGATTTTTTCAGCATCAGTATTGTTTTAACATTATTGGTCAGGTTATTTTAGATTTTTTTGCCATTTACCTGAAGGGGCA
Source organism: Mopalia vespertina (assembly GCA_030265115.1). NCBI lineage: Eukaryota > Metazoa > Mollusca > Polyplacophora > Chitonida > Mopaliidae > Mopalia > Mopalia vespertina. The sequence continues at coordinate 11,148 of JAQQZZ010130038.1, read as the reverse complement.
GGGTATTGATTGTGTAAAAAAAACAGAAAAAAAGATCAGCTAAATAGGAATGATTTAACAGTTTAATCGACTTGTCAGTGTTAACATGATCCCCCCTTAACTAGTCATCCGTTACCATTCTGTGGATTGTTTGTGAACACAGCAGAAAATTGTATTACTACATGGTTAATAGAACAGACCATTAATACCCAGTGTTATTCTGAGATAAACCATCAATATGGTTTTAGCTCGAGTTCACATTTAAGAAAATATCAGACACACCTACGCCCTTATTTATCATGTGTGTATGGCATAAATTATTCACAGTGAGTTAGCTTATAAAAGGTAGACCTTATCCATTTGTAAAACAGTATTGTGACATTAAACAGGGAGGTTTAAAAATGTAAAGTCATTTTCAGAAATATTTCGTCTTTTTTCTCTTTCAGGTGACAAAAGCAGAAAACAAGGGATGTGTTTGGATGTACCGTAACTTGAAGTGCTTCAGTCAAAGTACCACAAACATTACTCCAGCAGGGAAAACACTGTTGGGAGACCAGAGATCACAAATATAAAGGCCATAATGAACAAACATATCAGGTAACTATTTTAATTGCATTATTTGTTCTGAAATTTGATAACATGTTCTGGCCAGAGGAAGGAATCCATAAACATTTTCAGATAATAGGCTTCGGGAATGCATTGTCAAACATGGACATATCATATTGTTTCATTCATAAATGAGAAGAAAATCGCCGTCTTCACTCGGTAAGAATTCGGGACTCACTTTACCGTGAGCCTCTGTAGCTCAGTCGGTAGAGTGTTGGGCCTGTAACCCAAAGGTCCCGGGTTCGATTCCCGGTGGAAGCAAGCAAATTTTTCTCTCTTCATTTATTCAAAATATATATATTTTTTTTTGGAATATATATATATATTAGATATCTAAGGAGACGGCAATGCTTATTTATATAAGTAATTGACGGAATAAGCAGACCTCCTTAAATACTCTATTCAGATAAACTGTTCAGTGACTGTTATACTATACTAGTTAAGGCATGCGTCAGATAATTAAAACCTTAAACAAAACAACAACCAATAAACAATGAGGTCAGTTGTTCAACTTCACCCAGCTTAAATATCTACTTTAAAATAAGTCTCGACGAAAGAGATAATGATTTTTAGAATGCCAAAATGTAAGTAGGATATGCCCTACAGGCCAACGCATAATAATGGGCCTATACTGTGTTGTACAGACACAGGGCATTAGAACGGGGCACGTAATCGGGACACCAGCTTCTCAAAGAGATGATGTCTTTCTGAACTCGATTAATCTACAATACAAGATCACATATAGGCCTAGGCCGCAACAGGGAAATGCATTAAACTATGGTTAACGATCTCAGTAAAAAAATTGACATCACTGATGTGATATTCAAGCAGACGATACACATGTCGCAACTTCTCAGAAATTTCGATAACACTTTGAAGAGAGTGCCATTTTACAATAGATTAAAATACGAAACGTAATGATAGCTGCCGGATAGCTTGAACCAAATCACAGAAACGTGTTTCTATCTGGTAACCCTCCTTTCCCGTTAGGTCCACCAATGTTAACGAAAAGCAACAAAACAGATGGCCAGTTTTACAAAATGACATCAGTAAAACTAGGATGTGTTAAACACCCAAGGCGAGTACAAATTTGTATTGTGTGTGTGTGTGTTTTGTTGTTGTTGTTTTTTTTGCTCTATTTTTTATTTTCAATAAGTCTGGATGAGGTTGTTTTCTCATTTTCTCCTATTCATACAGTTCATATTGGCAGACCTGAAACGAGAAATGACGGCTATCAGCTAGATGCAATGTTCACTAAATCACTGAATTCGAAGGTTCGTCCAAAATAACAACTCAACCTGTGTCTTTGCTTAAATGATAGGTAAGTATAACATCAATCCTGTTTTTGTCGATGATCTGTGCAAAGGAAAAGAAATGGCCTAGGATCGTGATTTAAACAAAATGGCCTGTGATCGTGATTTAAACAGAATGGACTTTGATCGTGATTTAAACAGAATGGACTTTGATCGTGATTTAAACCAAATTTAAACCCTATGACATCACCAACCATTGAAAAAAAATTCTACCAGAGTAATCTCTTATCTCCAGGATGGTCATATAAGGTCCGACATAATATATCATCGCGTGTATGGTCGAGGTTCCGACCATGTCTGAACAACCTCGGCCATTTCCGTCCCGTAAATAATCTCTGATGGAGAGATCATTTCAATGGCCGTCGTAACGATATTGAATATTCATGAGCTACACCGCCCTCCACTGTTTGGAGACACATTAGAGTTTGTTCTGCTCCCATGCTGCTTGCTCTACTTGCGCTAAAATGTAGATGCCCGTAGTGGTTTACAAATACAGTGTGTATGTTCCTTCCATCCCTGAGTTCCTCATTTGTTCATATAAATTAACAGTTCACTTGTCAGTTAGCTATCTCGGTCTTCTGGTTATCAAACGGATAACGAAACAGAGGTAACTCGCATGGATTTACTTTCATCATATGACTGAGTTATCCACGTGTTTATTGTTTACGTAGGAAGGCTATTCTTGTGTTGATACGATGACGTCATTGGAGCCACATCATTATTAAAATACATACAGAGGACGAAATTTGAATTATTTGCAACAAGTCATACATAAAAAAGGTACAATGTTTTGTTTAAATGAGATTTTACCCGAGAAACAGGCTTCTTTGACGTGGGGGTTTTTGCATACAAATCCGCGGAGTACTTAGGTTGATTTCCACGCATGCGCACAAAACATCCGGGGGGGAACATTACACGTTTTCGTGTAATATTATTGCTTCAATTCACCTCCGAGATAACCGTACCGGTACGGAAAGTGTCGAAGGATGTTCCGACATGACTCACGCAGAGCTACGCAATTACAAAAGTAGCGAAACGAGGGTCAGCTATAAGCGCCGTGAGTGAAAAAAGGCGAAACCTTATAGAACCTCACGTTTTCGGTGAGATCCTTAGTAACGGTTGATATGGAAAAGAAACCTGGTTCCAACAAAGGCTTTGATAATTTGATCGTAAATTGTCGCTTGTGGCTGACACGGAAAATCTTCATGTCAAGTCGTTTTAAGACTGGTTGATAATGGCGGCAATGGTGTGTAGCACTTTAGAATATCTACCTTCATTGTTGTCGGATAAACTGTTTCATTTTACAATGTGTGCTAAAAACATATTGTATCAGTTCAAATATGTAGGCCTACTTAAGCTTTCAAACGTTGCGTTAAGCTGAGTGATCGACGTTCACCGTTTCATTAACCCCACCACATTCGCCACAGTAGTACCGCTTGGGATTTTGACTCTCATCGCCGTCCTCAACCGAATTTAGACCAATCACCAACTGGCTCTTTCGAAAATAAGAACGGATTATTACCAGTCTGACATCACGTACACTTCATTGACCGGAATCCATTTTATTTGCATACAGGTTTATCTAGATGAACAACTTTCATATTCGATGAATTAACTCCATTCGTAGAATCTTTGCTATTTTAAAATGCGCACGCACCTGTTCGATTACACAGTTTTTCGTGTTAGAACATTTGATTAAAACCGGAAGCGGTCTAACATCCATACCTTACGTACAGCCCGCTTGGTCATAAACCAGAGCCATTTTGAACGTCTAAATGTTGTGATATCCGCTAACACGGCGTAACTTGTGCGGTCGTAGCCAGACAAACTCGGCTGTATAAATACACCGGGACTATGCTATGGTGTCATTCATGTGCAGATCAATCGAATTCATTTTTTAAAGATATCAGAGTCACCTCAATCAAACAAGCAAACAAATTATAAAGATAATGTTCCATTTTATGTTGACCTACATAACACATTTTCAAATTTGTATGCACCCGGGTTGTTTTGTTTAACTGTGGTTAAAAGTAGAGCCCCCTCGTGACTTCCCGGTAAGACAGTGGTGGCGCGGGCTTATCCCAAGGTTCCAAGTCTGTGTTGAAAAGCTAGATGGTACTTTATGTTTACAAAATGGTGTTAGAGAGGTTGGCACCAGTTGACATTGATTGTTGGGTTTTGCTCAGTGAAAATGTCGGACGTCACTGTTTTTATTGCAAGGTTAAGGTAAGGAAATGGCACTATGCTGCTATTTTAATTTGTTTGCTACATTCTCTCGATACTGGTATGGGTTAATCCAAAGCTTTCTTTTCCTTTGACCAGACATGCCTCAAATTTGTATCACTTGTTTTAATTATTGTATTTCCTGTCATGTGACCTGGAGTATGTTCCGGAAGTTGTCAATTAATCTGAATCGCCAGGACAGCCAGCACTGCAGTCATTGTGTCGCTGTGGTAAGTTGTAACTGAAATCAACTTAGGCTAAGATCACTTTGTGAAACAATGCCCAAATCGTCAAAATAACCCTGTGTATCATGTAAGGAGAAGAAATATAACCCAGCCGGAACTTACCTCCTGGACATTGGTTATGGCCAAAGAACTTTCCTCCATTGCACGTGTAATAGAACTTACACTGTTGCGCATGGTCGGGATAACGGCCATCTTCCAATCCGGTGCAGTCCATTTTGACTCCACAAGGAGGGGGGACGTGGATTGGGCTAAAATAACGGATAGTTTAGTTTAGTTTAGTTTATGTCAAGGATGACCAACGGGTATTAATCCCATATTACGGCTTAATCCAACGTTTGTTTAAATACATACATGTGGCCAAAGAAGCCTTTTAGGTCTTAGCTAGCATATAGAGCAGTTTAAAATATATGAAGTGACATAATTAAATGCCAAAGGTTCATTATTGTAACTGATATGAGCTGTGATCGCCAAACTGTAGCTCAGCCGTGGTTGTTTTGGAACTATGCAGACGCCATTCCCAAGAAGTAAACTAAAATAGTCCGTGTAAATTGTAGCATTTCATTGGTTGAATTGTATCAATGAAGAGAAAGTGACCAATCAGAGCGTGGGAAAGTTGTATCTCACACGTGGAGATATGAAACAAATATCACATGGCTGTATTACACTGAAATTTAATCATTCAGGGGATAAATTAAGACAGATACGCACGAACTTAGTCCCATTGAATACCCCTGACGTCATAGCAGACACACTAATTGACAGAGGCGCCACGCTTCTTTCTCGTTGACAAACGGGATTTATAAGCGTCTTTCTGATTGACTGTTTGCTTCCTCAATAGTCCAATTAAATGTTTGCCACGTTTTCGAAACTAATGTTCGACAAGGCGAAAATATGTTTATACTCTAGCCTTATGCATTACGACTCTTGCTTTGGAAGGATGATATTACGCTAGATATGTTTTTGTTTTCAATGTTAAAATCATTCTCTTTAAATCATCGATACTGTCACCTAACCACAGAAGATATGCTGTTATTTATAGGGGCTGGTAGTGCTGTTAGTATAACCAGCGGCCGTGGTTTAGTGGTTAGCGTGTTGGCCTACTTATTCTATTTGCATTTACCGCTTCATCTTCCCGAGACAAGGCGAAATAGAAGATCGTCGCATTTAGCCTCTCTTCCTTTCTTACCTTGCCTTTAAAGATAAACAAAGTAGACTCTACAACAGCTACTTTCGGATGACCTCTCTTTACCCCACCCAATCAGATTGGAGCTTTCTAAGAATAAGATAGAGGCGCGATCTAAACACAGGATAACAAGAAGGTATATGTAATATACTCACACGAATTTAGTGCCATCAACGAGTCCTGACATCATTACAGACACGTTAATTGGCATTCTAAAATAAAATCAATTCTACTTCCTACGTCGAGACATTGACTCTAAGATACCATCCTGCAGCGGGTCATCTTGGTTTGCACTTCTTTTATTTGCTGGACTCAGGCATACGTCGCCCCAAATATTGGCGGAAATTAATGCGCGACGGCCAGGCACAGCTTACGAGAGTTGTCTTAGTCTCGTCCGCTATAGAAACTCTCGCGAGAATACGATTGGTTAATTGGCAGTGGCGCCACGCATGTTTGTTGTAGACTTTGATGTGTAAATGATTTTCTGATTGGCTGCTTGTTTCTACAATAGTCCAGTTAAATTTTAGCCACGTTTTTGCATCGAATTGCAGCAAGGGTAGTAATGTGGAAGTCTCGTCTTACACGAAGTCCGTCGTCATTTTAGTGCAATACCCTAGCTTGAGTACGACTATGAACAACAAACAGAGAGATGTTTGTAAAATGCGATTCGATTTGTTTCGGTTACTTGTGGTATTAACTTAAACACTTTGTTCTATTATTCCCCTATTAGTGGAACTGGAGCTGACTATAAGCTTATCTATCGTCTGTCAGTCCATCTGTCCGTTCGTAACGTTATATGTTTTTCTAGTTCCGCTTCAGTGAGTTGAACTCAACGCTTACTGATAATTTTTGTGTCTAACTTACTCAACGCTTACTTGCAGCTTTATTACGACCAATTACAGATCAAGTTTGAGTTATAGGCAAATTTGTTACTTTTGTTGCAAATGATTGGCTAATTTTACTCAGAATAATATGACAAATAGAGGTTTTCGGCACTTCATTTCGTAACTCTTCAGCGGATTAAATTCAAAGTTTTGAAACCATGATTTTTCTGTGCCATTGGTGTTTACTTTCATGGCGTTTTGGTCTTTATACTTACTCGTCACATTTCTCTGTAAGGTAGTTGAACACCTGTCCATATTTACATTCTACCTCGTAGCCACTACCCCCTTGACAGACAAGGTACACTCTGCATCCGATATCATGTACACCGTCTGGTCTGTCCTTACAGCGCTCATCTCGAATGATGACGTCACCGTACGTCAACACTGAAACAACAAAAACAGAAGAGAAGTAGTTAATCTGCACATCAACAATGAAACAAAAAGAGTCAAATAGCGATTCGTCAATACTAAAAAAAGAGTGAAATAACGCATCCTTTCGTCAACCCTGAAACAACTAGTGAAATGTCGCACCCGTACGTCGACACTGAAACAAAAGAGTGAAATAGCGCATCCTTGAGCCTAAAATTGAAATAGAAAGAGTTATAGAACGAGTGAAATAACGCCCTTGTACATCAACGAGGAAATAAAAGAATGAAATAGCGCTTTCGTACGTCTACATAGAAACACAATGAGCGAGAGTACACCCATAAAAAAACGAAAGAGCGCTTCCGTATGCCAACACCAAAAAATGTCGTGCCTGTGCGTCAACATTGAAACAAAAAGAACGGAATAGTAAACCCATACGTTAACATGCAGTGGAATAAAAACAATGAAAAAGCACATTCGTCAATACTGAAATAAAAAAGTTAAATAACACACCCGTATATCAACAGTGAAATAAAAAAGTTAAATATAGCCTATGTACGTCAACACTGAAATAAAAAGAGTGAAATAGCTCATCTTTACGTCAACACTGAAATAAAAAGAGTGAAATAGCTCATCTTTACGTCAACACTGAAACAAAAAGAGTGAAATAGCTCATCTTTACGTCAACACTGAAATAAAAAGAGGGAAATAGCTCATCTTTGCGTCAAAACTGAAATAAAAAGAGGGAAATAGCTGATTTGTACGTAAACAAAAATAGCACACCCGTATACTAACCGCACAATGCCAGAAAAATGCCAGCACAGTAAGGCAGCCACATCTTGAATGAGATATAATCCAAATTTTGTATCAACCTTACCACTGGTATGGCATAATATCCATGTAACCCGTCACCTGTTGATTTTCCCACACATTTCGAACACTTTTTTTCGTAATCCTGCACGATTTTCTGAATGTATGTCTGAATTTAAAGAAAAAGATAATGGCCGTTTTACCTCTTTTGTGTGGTGAGAACTGTTAACCCGTAAAAAAAAATGATCTTGATACAATAAAACTAAAACAAGTCCATATTGAAAAGAACAATATGAAGCAGTAGCGCTTCAATCTGATGGCTTTTAGTGGGAGATGAACAATACACACAATTGCACTTAATATTTAATTGCACCGTATCACTCAGTCAATACGGAGGTTTTGAGTTATGACGTTACGACAACAGAGTGATGTCCCATTGCCAAATGACGTTGCCACTTTATGGCAAGGTATGGCAGTCTGCCTATACTTTAACATTGCGGGTTGTTGGTTTTTAGGAAAATATAGATTCAAAATTGTAACTTTTGCAAAAAATAATATTTTAAGCATTGGGAAAAGGAAATTCACATGGTTTTATAAACGGTTACTTGTTAATTTGCAATATTCCCTATACCGCCCATGTTAAAAATCTTGGATTGGCCCTCCCTTGCCTTAAACCGATAACGTTATTTCGCAAAGGGACGTCACTCTGTTGTCGTAACGTCATAACAGGGAAAACTGTATTAAAACTTTCTTCTTCTTTCAGCCATAAAAAGTAATTCCTTGATAATGACTTCAATAGTATTACTACAGACAGCTTAATTGTCATCTCGAATGACCTGTCATTACCTTATATAGAATCAAATAATCGACGAACAGAATATTTGGATCTCTACTTTAGAAAGGGTCTTTTGACTAGAACTCTGTCACATGACTCGGGAGATGAAGTCGAGGGCGAATGTTAGGACCAAATGATGAGCTGCGATAAAAGTTGGATGAAACTTAAGGATTACAACACGAGTGTATATAAGAAAGAAGAAAAAAAAAACCCCAAATCTCTTCTTCCTATGAGCAGACCATCCCCTTCACAGACGTGATGTACTTTAGTCCCCGGATGACTCAAATGCCTATATAAATGTTCAATCATTTATGAATTGCTAGAAACCATGTAGCAACGCTACTAAATTGAGTCTTCCTAAGATTTAGAAATAACAGAAAGCTATTATGATTATGCACTTTACCTTCCAATGTATAGCCATTCCATGGCCTTACCCTGACTTAAACCCTCTCGTTTTCTTCTTTGAACACTTTTGATTAGACCGACCCATAAAACGACCACTCTATGTCCATTTTCATGTCAAAATCATTAAATCAATCATTTCTCAGCAGTACCACACTCGTTTAAAATGTATTCCCGCGGTAATTAGGTCATACGGATTCAACGTTATTTGTTATTCAGAATCAGGCCGTATATATATTTCTAAAGTTTTGGTACAGCTGCACGTCATATCTCTATTGACGGTGTAGTCTAAAAGATACGTATTCTCGTCTAGAAACCGTGGCACAAACTTATATCCATCATGTGCACACAAGTCATGGAGCAAACTTATAACCATAATGTGCACACAAGTCATAGAGCAAACTATCAAACAGTCCGCATGACGTAGCGTTAGACAATCAACGATTGGTCGCGATTTAGTATTCTGACTTCTCTCGATGTCTGTTTTAATATGTTCTTAAATGACCAGAGCCTCTTCGATGTGGTATCGTTTACAGAAATTCCTGGCCATCCTGGGCAGTTGCTAGTGTCACACAACGTAACATTTTCTCGGTAATCATACTAAAACCCGTCTTTCATTAAGGTCTTGAATCTCTCAAAGCGTATCACGTGATCCCTAACGAGAAAAATATTGGCGTCTTGTCTTCAAATCTGAGTAACCTAACAGGAAATACTTGGCATATAATTTAATAAGCACGGGAGTACATGTTTGGTGTATTGGACAAGCCGGTGAATATTCAACGAACAGGACAGAGTGTTTTTAGCGGGGTAAGATACCACACGGATTCAGTATTATTTCTTATCCAGAGGCAGACCTTATTAATGGGGTTAGGTGCACAATTGGCTATTCCCGCACTTCCAATGGTGCACCTGAATGTATTACTGAAGGTTTCGTACGGCTGGACATCGTATCTCTATTGACTGTAGGCCAAATAGGCCTTATACAAGTCTATCAGATACGCAATCGCATTTAGGTGCATCCGGGAGTGGCAGTTATCAACTGTGGTGTATTATCGACTGCTCGTATATACAAGGAAAATCATTCGGGAGTATTGTTAAATGTAGGAAAAAAGATCTCACGACCATTATACATAATCTATAATCTACAGAATTAAAAAAGACGAATGAAAATGTGTGTATTTCCAGAGGTCAAGTAAGGTCATTTGTGGTAAATACTTCACGACATATTGTGTAACTCGAATAAAAATCAGATAGGCTTCAGTATTACATTAGTGCGTTCGTTTACACTGACTGAATTAAGGTTGAAATTAAACAAGATAAGACGATAAGATAGTCGTCTGACACGAACTGGTAAATAAAAACCGTACTATCTTTTTAAAAAACGGGAAGTACCAAAGGTTATCAAACCAACATGTGTTACATTGACAAAGAAGAGTTACTTCGGTATATCCTCCTATTTCCCCCAGAGTAATGTTATTTGTTAGATTTTAAGGTCATCCAATAAGGTAGCTTCTGTTGTGCTATCTACGGAGATGGACATTGGGTTGGAATTTCAATTTGCAACTCGATGATAAATAACTGAGCAATTATGAACAAACAAGTGTGAACGAGCGGCCTTAAAAGAATATATAAATCAAATTTTTAAAGGTTCAGATTTTGTGAATTGGTCTTTCTAAAGCCCCTTAAATAAACGGCCCGGGTCCAAAACCGCTTATCTTTCGCGAAAGTCATTCGTCTATCCCAAGGATATTCTACTACACTGGCGGGCAGTTAGGAAGGCTGTTCATTTCTGCTTGGTGCATGTCGGAAGATCCCTCGGCCATTGAGTTGGTCATTCTGACATACATCATATGACTGAGTTATCCACGTGTTCTTGTGTTCTTCTTATGTTGATCTTATGACATCAGTGGAGCTACATTATTGTTAAATTACTTACAGAGGATAAAATTTATATTATACTAGTATTTGCAACAAGTCATACATAAGAATGGAACGGTGTTGTGCTCAAATGTGATTGTACCAAAGAAACGACCTTGATTGGTGTTTTTGTTTTTTGCATAAACCCGCGAAGTACTTTGGTTCATTTTCACGCATGCGCACAAAAACATCCGGCGGTTAACATTACACGTTTTCGTGTAATATTATTGCTTCCATTCACCTCCGAGATAACTGTACCGTACGGAAAGTGTCGAAGGATGTTCCGATATGGGTCTCAGAGGTATAAATAGCTTTGTATTACTCCGCCAATACACTCCACTGCCTTCCGTAAGTATAGGCTGTGTAACCGTTAACGCCATCTTGC
>JAQQZZ010130016.1:0-13861 GCA_030265115.1 Mopalia vespertina | reverse complement strand
AATTGTGTTCGTGTGTTCTCGCCACAGCGTAGCTGAAATACCGCTGAATGTGGCGCAAAACAATAATCAATCAATCAATCAATCAAAATATATTATTTGTTCGGCGGCTCCATTGAGAAGAATGATGAAAACAATGAATACATTTATAGGCTTATTATTATCTCACTAAAATCATGTAACGACCATTGATTGGTTAGTTGAAGGATTGTTGCTTAACGCCGTGCTTACAGGCATTTAACTTGTATGATGGCGGTGTATTCTTAAAATAATACGCAGAACCATAACATGTGGAGTGTTAGAAAGTTAATGTTCCTCAAGCCAAAATAAAGGCGGCACTGCTATACTCTAAGCAAACTGCCCTTAGCCAGAGGGGTGGAAGGTTTGACAAAAACTTAACAGGATTACAAATAGAGATACACTACAGTGACTAGGCATGATGCCATACGTAGCAAACATTCAGGTTAGAACGACAAAACACAGGTTACATTGACAAAAACACAGGTTACACTGGCAAAATCGTACGCTCTTGCAGGGCGGTTATAAAAGTCATACACTACATATAGAGATACACTACAGTTTCTAGACGTGATGCCATACGTAGCAAACATTCAGGTTAGAACGACAAAACACACGTTACATTGACAAAAACACATGTTACAATGACAAAACACATGTTACAATGACAGAAACACATGTTACAATTACAAAAACACATGTTACAATGACAAAAACACAGGTTACAATGACAAAACACATGATATTGGGGAGAAACACAGCCACTATTATAATAAATCCAATTTAAACCAAATTTCAGTGTTTTCAACGTGTAATTAAAAAAATATAAGCCAGAAATCTATTGATCCCAAAGTCAGCCTGACCGAGAACTGATATTTGGAATTTCATTGTTGACACCACTGGGCAAGAAATCATTTTGTAACCATCAAGTACCATCTAGCTTTTAAAAAAGATTAAAATTGATAGTATCTTTATAATTTGTTTGTTTGTTTGATTGATTTGGGTGACTGGTATCTTAAAAAAAGGAATTGGATAACTGTACAGCTGAATGACATCAAAGCATAATCCCGGTGTATTTATACAGCTGTGATTTGTCTTGCTACGACCGCACAATTTACGTCGTTTTAGCGGATATCACTACATATAGACATTCAAAATGGTAGTAGATTTATGACCTAGCGGGCTGTACGTAAGGCATGGAGGTAAGCCAGATTCCGGTTTTAATCAAATGGGCTAGAAATACGACAAAAGCAAAATCGTAAATGGGAGCAAACTCAAATTTTTTTTTCGATTCAATGTTTTGAAACTTGTCTTAAATTTTATTATCTGGATATGAAAAGGAGCTTATTTAATGACCTGTTTCTAATATATAGCTGTGCTTGTACCTAACTACAGGGACATTTAGCACATTCAAGCTCATCACTTTCCGTTAATAGGTGTAGGGGTGGATTTGTTTGTTAACAGGGGATGACCAATGGGACAAGTCCTATTTGCAGACTCTTCACTTAACACACACATAAACCAATAAACAAATAATCAAAATGTATATATTGAATAAATTAAGAGAGAAAAATGTGCTTGCTTCCACCGGGATTCGAACCCGGGACCTTTGGGTTACAGACCTAACACACTGCATATAAATAGAAAATACACAATAGAGAACTAGCTATAAATATAGGCTGCGTCTTTAACGCGTTTTTAACAGCAGAAATAGCGGTTGTTTATATAACATATTGAATGATGCCGAGGAACTTAAAATCACAAAGGAACTTATTTTACTCGAAGACCAGTTAACTGTTTGCGCATGGGCCAGGGAAGGGAACGACGAACGGTCAAGTACATGTAGTTCCACTGACGAATGTAACCGTATGGACACAAGACGTGTAATTCCGAAAAACGATAACTTCATTTTATATTAATATTTCTCCTTTGATTATGCCATCAACAGGAGATAATTATCTCCTGATGATGGCATAATACATGTCAAGAAGTCAAGATGAAGTCATCGATTTGGGGAAAAACACCTCTTGCGTATAAGATCCAGTACCCATGCGTAATTAATTTATGTTAGGGGGGGCGGGACTGGTGGACTTTTTGAGTGAAGATGAATTGGTTTATCGTTCAGGGCCCAGTTGCTCAAAACCAAGATTAGTCGCTAATAGCAGATTAAAACTCAAATCTAGGATAAGATATAGGCCTTTAACATGAATGACGTCATCTTAGGTTAGATTAAATTTAATAGTGCTTTGAACAACTGGCCCCAGAGGAATAGGATTGTTGTTTATAAGAGGAGTTGGTATTTAAAAAACTTGTTGGTGCAAATCACAGTAATGTTCCTAGGTTTCGACAAACACTTTAGAAAGAAAGGTCCAACTTTGGCCCTCTGGCTAAGGACAGATTGTTTGAAGAGTATCAATGCTGTCTTTATTTAGCACTGGATGAAAATGAACTTTCAAACATTTTCAAATGTTTATTATTATCTTGGTTGGGCTAGTGCGAATTTTTGTAGGAATATACTGCCGTCATATACATGTAAGTGAAATACCCTTAAACACGGCATAAAACACCAATAAATGATTGAATCAATCAATCTATTTTGAAAGCGTGATTATTAGCTACGGGCGAAAGGACTCGGTTGCAAGAAAGATCGACTGGCCGGATTTTTCATCCGTCGTTCATTTGCGGATTTGGTATATTATACACATGAACGCATTACAGGACCTTCAACGGAAAGGTATTATCCAGGCGGGATCAAAAACTTCCATAAGGCGCTTACAGGCGAGTAATGAGGACGCAGTAACTCGTTTAAGTATTCACCGAGAAAATAAATCTGCTGTTTATCGACATTAAGCTAAAGAGATTTACAGCACTTTGTCTTTGATGACGTTGCGCTTGTCACATCTTGTACGCACGGAACATTGAGCGGTCAAGTGCCCATGAGTCATTAGGTTTTCCGCATAAGATATGTTGGGACAGTCAAAGAGTTTATCGATCTTGACTCTAGAACGTGAGTCAATTTCATCAAAAGTTACGCATAAGAACTACTGCTTTCTGAAAAACATTTTGACGCGAACTGTCTGATAGTTTTTTTTTTTTAAATTATTATTTATTATTTCTATATATATCAGACAGTACATGTGACCCTGTAATGTAAGACATTGTCATGTTAGTCTATTACTGACGACTAATACATTTCTCCAATCCAGCGAGGACACAGGTGTACATTGAAGAAATAAAGAGACAAAAATTTGCTCGTCTCCCCCAGGATTCGAACCCGGGTCCTTTGGGTTACAGGCCCAACACTCAACATACATTCGCCCTTTCTGCAGCACATCATTGTATATATTTCATGAGTAAGAGACATAAACCTAACCCCTTAACAGACATGTATCAGTTCAAGCATGATTAATGTCCGATTAAGCGACTCAAATGACATCATCCACCCTTCAAATAGTAATCGGCTTTGTCAGAACTAGGCTTTTCTTCTGAGACATAATCAAGCCATTTTATGCTAAACCACATGAAACAAATTGCTTTATTCAATCACTCTATTCCTTTGGAAATAATTTATTATATGCCTGTACGACATAAATCGGGTGAAAGATTCCAATTTAAGTCGTCCAGAATAACTTTAAATTAACATAAAAAACCTTAAAAGCAGCCTGCTTTTTTAGATGGACAATACATCGATAATCGACAACGGAAAGGCGGGATCAAAAACTGTCATAATGCAACGAGCGCCTCATAACCAGGCCGCAAAAAGAGACCAACTGTTATCTCAGAGAATCAATTCTTTCTTCTTATCTTTGGAACTTTATTTCAAGGAATTGTTCAGCTTAATTCCCCCGTTTTGAGACTACACAGCATTACTCCTTTTTAAAGACTATTCAAGGGCATTTGCCACCCATCCTACAGTACATTTTCTGTGAGATCCTTCTCAAAGTTATTGACCAGTCATGCCAAGTTCTCCTTTCTATGAGACTATTCAAAGGTATTTGCCAGCCATCCATGGCAAGCCGTTTTATCACTTCTACCTTTGTTCTACATTTGTCGAATTAGTTCTGCTTTTATTCTACTTATGTACAATTCTCTTTCACATATGTGAAATTCTTTTCTACTTATGTTAAAAAGATTTTTATAAAAACAATTTTACATGTGCAAAATAAAAGTTTATTTTACATATGTAAAATTCTTTTCAACATTATGAAATTCTTTTTCAGATACATGTAAGTAAATAGCACACAAAAAACTAACTATTTCACATATGTGAAAAAGAATTTATGGTCGCCAAACCGAGGCTGTGAGGGAGAAGTCTGTATTTCTTGGTTTGGAGGCTTTTATTTCCCATATGTGAAATTCTTTTTCACATATGTAACATTCTTTTTCACATATGTAAAATTATTTTTCACATAAAAGTCACTTATTTTTACATATGTGAAAAAGAATTTTACATATGTGAAAAAGAATTCAATATAAAGATAGAAGTGATCAAACGGCTTGCCCTAGCCATCCTGCATTTTTAGACTTTATTCAAAGTTATTGACCAGTCATCCGCTGTCCTCCTTTCTTTTAGATTTTATCCAAATGTATTTGCCAGCAAATCTGCAGTCATCCTTTTGTTTAGATTTTACTCAAAGTTACAGAGTCCTCCTTGCATTGAGATTGTTTTCAAAGGTATTTGCCGGCAATCCTTAACAATGACGTAAACTGTACAACTATACACAGCGCGGTTGTCAAATTAAATGGTTAGTCAATACATTATAGAGCCAAAGTCGCGAAGAAAGAGAGAATGATTTCATCTCTGTTTTAGATTGCTGCTGATCGTTGTGGAAATGATTAGGCTCAATCAATCCCTAGTTACATGACGCCATGAGCACAAGTAGAATTAAAGATAAATTATTGATATGGGTAGGCTTACAATATTGATTTATCCGATTTTTGGCTTTAAAAAAAGCAAAAGTGGTTTTATATAATGCATCAGTCAGTAAACGTAGCGAATAATTTTTAAGCATCTCTTGGATTATAATAGATTACGCGTGTGTGGTGGGTGCTATCTCAACATGTGAGCCATCATCCGAACACATGGTATATCTGTATATAGACTGCTATGGAGATACCATTCGACATTTCAAGGCTTTTTGTGTTCTGGCCTAACCTTAAATGCTGGATTTCTATTGGCAGCTTACACCCAAAATCGTGAGGCCCCAGCCTATCAACGACGTTCTATTGCACAACAGTCACGTGTGTTTGTTTTGATAGTTCTTTTCAAACATCTTCAGACTCCCACATTTGATTAAATCCATGGCCGTCTTACCCCCGTGCCCGTCTGCGTTGAAAAGCTAATTGGTACTTGATCGTTACAAAATGAGACTCCAAAAAATAAAACAATGATTGGATTTGGATATTATTTAAACTGTGAACATAAAACCTGCTCTTGATCATGTTTATAAGTTGATTTCGAGCACTGCTTTCAGTGATTATTTTCCCTCCGTCGTAGACTCCTACTGTCGTTAAATCGGCTTATTTCATTGGTCGGTGGATGTAGGGAAAAAACCCAGATGGGACAAGATTATGGGCCCTTATTCGACTCGGATAAGACGATTTAGGTTTGTAATGTGCCAAGGTTAATACACTCATGTCTTAACCTCGGCTCGCGAAGATGGAAGTGAGCAGGCAATCATGGTTAGTGGTTGGCGTGTACGTCTACATAAACTACTTCGTATACTCTTCACGGTATACGTTTTAGTTGTATTCTAACATACACCATCGAAGTGCATATCGGCTTCCCTGCTATCCACTTCAGATTGTCCCAAACGTAACCTCGGTTAATTGACACTAACGATTTTTTCATAATACGTTAACTGTCTGTTCCTGCTCCGATTCTGTTGTTACTATATGATCATTGTTCGGATTTAGCCTCAACATTTTAATATAATGCACAATTTTCCCATAATGAAACCTGATAATTTGATGATAGAAAATATTTTTTATGTTTAAGTATATGTATTAAGCAAAACGATATGAAGCTAGAAGACAATGAACTCCACATTATGGAAGTCTCGAACAGATCGGGGTAAAACCTGTGTGTTTTTATTAGATGTTAACCAGGGGGGGGGGGTATGCAACTATCCGTTTATTTGTGACATTTCACGTATTTTCACGACAATTTTGAAGGCGAAATTACCAATATAGTGACAATAACAGCATAAAAACTATACATTGGACGTTCAATAAAGGACGTAATAACCATATGCTTGATATTCCAATAAGCACTGATCACTATGGTCTCTATATTTCCCCGAGGCCACATTTGGGAGGATCAGTTCTTATCAGAATGTGGGGTAGCCTACATGAACTAGAGGCCGCTAGCTTTATTCCTTACTAGGAATATTACTCTAATCACCAGTGTAAAATGTCACACTTACGATGAGAGCTGAACACATAACATGGTTCTGTTAAGTGGACGATAGAAGACCAGGGTATATAGCTAATTAGGTTTACACGGCGTGTTTTTCCCCACAGGCTGGTTGTATGTGGTACTTGATGGTTTTAACACTAGGCTTACTGGAGACGTCCTCTCCAATAGAAATCCCTAAATATCAACGTAACAATACTCTGCTGTTCGGAAACTATATAATATGCAAATTGTTTGCAAAATATTGTGATATATTATGTTATATATGTCAATGATCGATGTGTCCACATTTGAACGAATTATTGCGGAGGTACTATTAAATGAACTCCGTATCAGTCAAAACACATTTAGTTTTATTGAATGATTTATGAAGTCAAACAAATTCAGGATTTAGCAAGTTTTAAGAATATGGATTTCATAAAATTCCCAATATCGAAAGATTTTCAAAGTTTCTTGATCAATGGGTGAATGATCAGAGATTATATGACTTAATTGAGGTTTACTAATATATTAACGTCTAAACACATCCTTATTGTTCACCATCATGGGGGGAAAACTTATTGAACAAAATGCAGAAATGACAACACTATTTGACATGGGCAACATATGGTTTGGTAACCTAATAGGTGATATTTCAATACGTTGTGGTCAGCAATAGTCCATCCTCATAATACAGAAACCCTAGATTGAACATGGCAGAGCAAAGTGGACGAGAGTAAACCAGCTAATTAATTTTACACGGCATTAATTTCCCATAGGGCTTGGTTGCGTGATGGTTAGGGATTTGAACACTAGACCAACGACGTCACCTCAATACAAGACCACTTCGATCACCATGCACCGTGGTACTCTCCGGGAGATATCCAGCGCATTACATGAACACCCTTGTAGTGTTGTGGGAATTATCCCAGCACTACAACAACATGCCAATCGTCTGTATGGCATGTATGTGTTGTTTGGAGAACAAATATAATGCTAGCCAGAGACCTGAGTTGTCTTTCTCTACAATAAAAATATAATACAGGAGTTTCTTCTTTAGCCAGAAAGTTAATCAGTTTTTAATATATATATATTTTTTATCAATGTAGATACGTCTGTCTGTCTGTCTGTGTTCATTTCTTTGTTTTTTTTATGTATGTTTGGTGCTTGGCACTTTACTCAAGGTTATTCCATTCATGTATAATATATTAAGCTAAATTGTCACTTGAAACCTGGGAAGAAACTTCTAAATAACCCCTTACCAAACGTCTGTAGTTACAGGAAACCTTTTGACTTCACATAGAAATAATGCCTAGAACCTGTTTAATGTGTAGTGCATTAACGGCTATTCAGCAACCCAATGTAAAACCAACTGGGGCACGGGGAAACTTCACTGCAAACAGATAGACAGCCCAATGTAAAACCAACTGGGGTATGGGGAGACCTCACTACAACTAGAGAGACAGCCCAATGTAAAACCTACTGGGGCACGGGGAGACCTCACTGCAAACAGAGAGACGACAAACAATGTAAAACAAACTGGGGCAAGGGGAGACCTCACTGCAAACAGAGAGGCAGCCCAATGTAAAACCAACTGGGGCACGGGGAGACCTCGCTGCAAACACAAACAGCCCAGTGTAAAACCAACTGGAAGACGGGGATACCTGACTACAAACAGAGAGATAGCCCGATGTAAAACAAACTGGGACACGGGGAGACCTCGCTGCAAACAGAGAGACAGACGAATGTAAAACCAATTGGGCCACGGTGAGACCTCCCTGGAAAGAGAGAGACAGAGCAATGTAAAACCACATGGGGCACGGGTAGACCTCATTACAAACAGAGAGACAGACCAATGTAAAACCAACTGGGGCAAGGGGAGACCTCACTGGAAAGAGATGGACAGACCAGTGTAAAAACCATCTTGGGCATGGGTAGACCTCACTGTAAACTGAGAGACAGACCAATGTAAAACCAACTGGGGCACGGGTAGACCTAACTGCAAACAGAGAGACAGACCAATGTAAAACTAACTGGGGCACGGGGAGACCTCACTGAAAACAGAGAGATAGACCAATGTAAAAACAACTGGGACACGGGGAAACCTCTCTGCAAACAGAAAGACAGCCCAAAGTAAAACCAACTTGGACACCTCACTGGACACAGAGAGACAGCCGATTGAAGAACCAACTGGGGCGCGTGAGACAGCTTTATGTACAGCCAAATGGGACACGTGTAGACGTCATTGCAAACAGAGGCAGCCTAATGAAGAACCAATTGGGGGCAAGGGGAGTCTTTACTGCAAACAGGGAGAGAGCTCGAAGTAAAACCAAATGGGATAAGCAGATACCTCACTGCCAAAAGAGAGACAGCTCGATGTAAAACCAAATTGGCATGGGGATGCCTCACTGCAAACAGAGAAACAGCCCAATGTAAAACCAACTGGGGCACGGGGTCACCTCACTGGAGAGAAAACCAATGTCAAACCAACTGGGACACGGGATACATCACTACAAACAGACAGACAGCGTAATGTAAAACCATTTAGTGCACGGGATGCCTAATTGCAAACAGAGAGACAGCCCAATGTAAAACCAACTGGGGCACAGGGAGATCTCACTGGAAATAGAGAGACAACCAATGTAAAATCAACTAGGGCACGGGGATACCTCACTGCAAACAGAGAGGCAGCCCATGTAAAACCAACTGGTGCATAGGGATGCCACACTGGTAACAGAGAGACAGCCAAATTTAAAACCAACTGGGGCACGGGTAGATAA
Organism: Mopalia vespertina; assembly: GCA_030265115.1. Lineage (NCBI taxonomy): Eukaryota > Metazoa > Mollusca > Polyplacophora > Chitonida > Mopaliidae > Mopalia > Mopalia vespertina. Next base: position 4,672 of record JAQQZZ010130016.1, on the reverse strand, counting down.
CACAGTGGGTCTGTGGGTTACAGGTTCAACTATTCCGATGGTCACAATGTTTCTGTGCTGTTACCTTCGAAAATGAAGGCTCATTCAAATCGACTTTTACAAATTAAGCTATTTGGTCGGTGCAGCTATACTGTGTCGAAGAGTGCCACGGGTTGTCTTTTCTCGTGGCCCAAAATAGGACGTTGTCTGACTGTTTTGACACAATTCTCCTCGCAGGAAATCTTACTCTTTTATACATTTAACAATACAGATATGAGTCTAATGCAGAACAACTACAATCTTAGTGTTATTCTTTACGTTATACAAGTTCAACCCAAACAATGTTTTGTAACCGGTTCGAAACGACACCATAAAATATCATTGTTTCGGTGAGTGAGGTGGTCGCAGGTTCGTATTTACCAATAATTTTGGCCAGTTTTTTGTTTTACCAAGTATGGAAAATACCCTAACGTCTGGAGAATGTCTCAGAATGCAGTTCAAGTTATCAAATAAGCCTTAACCTTGAACAATCAAGAAAACTATATCGCACAATAATTAAACATGTAAAGCTGGTACTCTGAACTGGTATACTGACGTTGTGGTGTTCAACCGAACACATTCTACATAAAGTATTCTACACATCGTAGCTGAAACACCACGGAATAAAGAAAAACTCACTAATAATTCAATCTACTCGACGTACATACTTGAAAACTCTTGCTATACATTTAGAGTGACAGGCTTTCACAATTGTGCTTTGTTTTGTTTCTTGTGAAGTCCAAGAACGGGAAAGGGCAAGTATTGTTTTTAGCGACTCGTGTTATGTTAAAATTGAAGTACTCGGAAGTCTTAGATTGTACTGCTCACATCATCTCGGACGTCAAGCAATCGTCGCCATTTTTTCCCCCAGTCAACTGACTAACATAATTTGCGATGTGTATGGAGTTTAGATTTTCCGTCTGTTTTGGGTTAAGCACATAATGTATTCCTTAGCGAGATCTCCTTATTCCAAAACCATTATTTAAGTGTTCGGCTAACGAAGAAAATGCATAATTTTGATGTATATTGACACCAAGACCGAGCGTGGTGAGGCCACCACTGTAACGAGAATCTCAGGAGATTTAAAAAAAAAATTCAAAATTGGAGTGAATCACGCGAAATATCGCCGATCCCAAGACCTACACCTCATTAACCCTTCTAGTTAATGACGTAGAGCAATGAGTGAATGTATTCACAGGGTATCAGTAAATCTTCTCAGAATTATCATACGTAATTGAACTACAGATTGATTGGGATTTGAAGTCGTACTCAGAACTGTTTCACTTTTTCGCAACGGATTGACCATTTCTCATCCTGCCATGTAAGAACCTCTCCTGCGATTGCTGAAGCCACTCCATGTGACAAATACGAAACGCTAACCATTTAGCCACAGCCGCTGGCCTACACAATTTCTTGTTACTATAATACTATAATAATGTTACTCACTCATATACGTCTACTACGTAGCACAGTGTCTAATGAAAATAGACTTTTTGGTGCATTTGTGTATAGAGTGGAAATTAATAAAAAAATATACTGATTCCAATGCAAGATAAAATAACAGAGTTCTCTGCTGAAAGGAATCTAATCATAAACGTATCTCCTCTCATACAAATGAAAGTTCTCCCCGGGGAACTGGTTACGTTAGATATTCCCGATGTCACATGATCTAGTGATTTTCATCTAATTTAGCCTGCGGGGGAGTATGGGTAATTTATTTATTGCACCTCATATAGAGGATCAGGAACAACACCCCTGTGATCTGGAAAAACCTAGTTAGTTTGTTGAATGCAAAAACGAGAAAACAGAGGATCAGTATCCATATGAGTTGCAGGAGAGTTGCTGGCATACTAGATTTTTTGCCAGATGGAAAACTGCTTATAGGAAAGCGTTTCCAAAAATTTCACACGATAAAATGAAAGGGTTAAACCTTGTAAGTCTAAATACGGGTCTAGATCATAGGAGAAAACGTCACTCTATTAAACCTTATATATACAATCAGCTGTGATGGTAAGAGAAAACAGTTGGGTCTGATGCTAAGATTTAGCAAAATGGGCTAAACATGAGTGAGAAATATTTCGATATATTTGTTCCCCATCATTTGTAGAAGGTACGACTGTAATTGAGTTTTACTAAGCTTTATATTTCACTATTTTTCTAGTTCGGCAGCTATGTCAGCTAACGGCTGAAAAACCTATTAGAGGACTGGCAAAACCACCCCAATAACCAGCTCGCTCAAGTCATTGGTAATGTTCACATATGAGATAGATAGCGGGCGTTATTACGATAAGGCAAAATTAAACATGGCCAAGGTTGGTGATTAGTTGCTAGATTCATCCCGTCACTTTTATGTCTTAGGTTACACCAATAATGTCAATACTAATCATATATTAATGAAACTTATGAAGGAAATTCTGGAGCGTGAGATGTACGTCCTCATATTATGCGCATGCAACCGGACGTTTTTGTTCTGAAAGGTTAAGCCGTTGTCAACGAATTTTGTTCGACTGGTACATTCGTGAAATTTCGTTGAGCACGGAACTCAACGAATCGTTTTCCCGTTTAATCGGTCACATGTTCAGAAAACATGGCTGTACATCAACGAAATGTCACAAATGTACATTGTACCAGTCGAACAAAATTCATAGAACATGGCTTCGCCGTGCTTAACGAAACATCTCGTCGAGTGCGCCCATTGACAATTAATGCCCCACAAGCACACAAGGGCGTCGCCATATTGGATACAAATTTACGTGTGAGCAATCCATTTGACTGACATATTTTCGTAAAGTACCTTTTTCTTCTGCGCAGCTATTTACGTGCGCAACGAAATCGTCCAGTCTAATGCGTCTAATGTTATGTTATTTATATATCAACACTTTCCATATCAATGACACCTGTGCGCAGGCCTACTGATGTGTTCGTTTTTGTTTGGTTGACTCAGACGTTGGTATACCATTGGGGCAGCATTGGCGATCATTAATGTTAATAATACAAAATATAAAATCGCTGTACACAGGCCACGAGCAAAACAGAAATCAATTTTACAAGGAGAGGTTTCCCAGAACAAGAATGCATTCAGATAAATTACAAGGTAGTCGTCAAAAGCGTTAACGTGTCTATTGTAGTCAGCTAGATATGCATATATACATAATTATATGGCCATTGTATAAGAGACATCGTGGTATGTACCCCCCGAAGGCTCACACCAATTATTGACTAGATTACTCGATAATATGGTAACGTTAATCAATGATAATTACGTGTGATACTGCGGATTTCCCACCGTATAAACACAACTTAACAGCTTGTGTTCGTAAATCGAATTATTTAATCGTTATATTTGATAAATGGATCCCTTTGGCAGGGTTGTTTCCCTCGGGACTAGATTAAAGCGATTCACGACTTAATTATAAGTTAGAGCTTGAAAACATCCGAAGAATAATACTGATAACCTTGCAGAGTTAAATGAAGACTATACGCGTGAATATTTGCACGTATTCAGCACTATTGTATCGGTGCTTCACGCGGAGAGGGTCCTAGTAGAGTTTAACAATTTGTTGATTTTAGATATTGTGCTAGATTTAGAGATGGCATGCGCATAGCACCGCTCGATAATGTTTTTATTTTACAGTGATGAGGACCAATTCAAAACCAGTGTATCGTTAGATCACTTGCAAGTTCCCAGAAATATCAGTAAACGATATATCCTCAAAGAAGGTATGCGCCGTTTTAGCTACAATGAAAACAATCACAGAAATTAGTCGGAATGTTGTCACCCTTTGAATCCATAGCGACATGACGTCATTTATAAACAATGATTTGTGTGAATTTATCTTTATAAGTTCCATCCAATTATAGAACTAATGCGACCAAATATTATTAATTCACACTTTCTTACACACATCAATATGATTCTTTAATCATCCGCTAATAATCGGTGGCTTTCGTGTTTATCTTCGGTAAGAAGTGGATGGGCCATGTGAATCATTCGCTTATCTACGCAGTCTCGCGTGAATCAGATTCTTCTCGCGTTAACTTCAATCCAAGTATTCAATCCGTATTTAAAAAATACAACATCAACATCAACATAAAAAAAAATAAAAATTAATTTATTACGTACTGAATTCTTCTCTGACCGTGGTCGAAGTTACCGCGAGATGAGTCTGGTTCCCGTGAGACGACTTTTGTCGTGTTGGTGTTGTTGTAGTACACTTTTAAAAAAAATATTGGACTGGGACGAGAATCGTTAGACATTAACGTCCACACATTCCAAACTTTACAGAGAAAAACAATAAAAAAGTTCGTTCCAATTGGAAGAATAAGAGAGGGAAATAAGCAACAAACCAATTTGCATTTTATTTTACCGTTTCACTCAGTCATTTTAAAATTGGTTCCGCTTTCAGCAATAAACAAGAAGTCCCTCGCCGTCAGCTGTATAATTACACACATTGTAAATGACAAATTATATGGGCAGACAATGCCTTGTCTCAAAGGAAGATAGAATGATTTGATCTCTATTTTAGAACACATCCGCTAGCAGTCGATTTTACCGGGCATGTACAGTATGTGGCCTGTTCATAAAAGACAATATTGGGTTGTATTGTAAGGTATACTATCGCAGTGCATGGGCGGCAGAAGCGGGGCTGGAGGG
>JAQQZZ010130005.1:0-13863 GCA_030265115.1 Mopalia vespertina | reverse complement strand
AGTGACGCTATTCAATGGATTGTAAAATATGTACACATCTGTATATTACACAAACCTATGTGATCGTATAATAACATTTGAAAGAGCAGTAAAAACCTTAGATTTGAGCAGTTCGGGAGGATTTAAATCGAGTCTAAAGTTCAAACGTTCAATCCCAAAGAGCCGAGTTTAAAAAATAAAACACGGCGCTTAGCATTTACTCACTGCATCGATTCACGTTGTCGACCGTAAGTAAGTTAGAGTAAAAAATGGGCGATACGTTGTCATATAAGTGAACAGCCCTTGAGTAAGACGGTGTGCCCCAGCCAAACAAATGAATCATTTGGCAAGAGATTAACGAGGACAAACTCTTGCCTAAAATCAATAAGGATTTAGTCTACACAAATGCGAATAATTCCATGGGTCACATAACACATGTTACAATATGTATGCTGATTGCAAGCATTTTCCCGCATACATAACACAAACAATAATATGTATCTGATTATATTCAAGGATAACTCACTTCATTATGATATAGGATTGACGGTAATTAGAAGACAATCACGACAAAACCCGTAAAAGTCACGGTCCCACCACATCACTGATTACCTGAATAAATTCAGCTGGCCTATCAATTCTACTATATTAATTATGAGGTAAAGCTTGGTTGTATTTTTAAACAATATATTCAAATATTTAAAAAAAATATATGTCATATGATTTGAATATTATGCTTTTTATTTTTACAGATAATGTATTATGCGCAAATTGATATGATGCCACATAAGCTTCTTTGTCGTTTTAACGTCGCTGAACACAAAGGAAGACAACAACTACAAGACGCAGTACAGTGACATCAGAAGGGATAAACTTCGTGAACTCTCAATAGTCATCAGCTCTATACAAATCGTTACTTTATAGCCTCTGATAGAATAATGAGAGTTTCTGGAGGATTGCCAGAACAGTGTTTAATTTTAAACATCCAGTTTAAATCTTTGATTAGCTGATTCAAGTCTAAATCTTCGCAAAGACTGATTGGTTCTCGACCAGGTTGATTGCGCTTCATTGTGGTCAGTTAAAAAAAATTCAAATGAATATAATTATGCATTATAACATGTTGATCTCTAGCCAACAACACTTATGAAAAATATCCACCTCTTATGTCACACCATGATCTAAACTGAAAAAATAATGTAGTAAAATAGAAAGCGATAAAAATTGAAGGAAGCCACACAGTTGAGCCTACGATAATACCTTCTGCTGTACGTGTTTCAGCCCACGTGAGATCTTCCAGATGCCATTTGCTTTTATGTCAACAATAGGGGTAAAGAAATAGTTCACAAGTACTTCAACTCGGAAGAGTGAAAGACTGATTTTGAAAGACTCAGTAAAGATGAGTTTTTCATTCTTCGGAGTAGCACTAGTTGTGTACTATGTTAAAATAGTTGTTGAAACTAATGGATTAAAGAAATGGTTTGTCGAATTTGTCCACCATACATGACTTCACCCATGTCGACTTAAACGTGTGGATTCCATGGACAAACTGTCCTGGCCCAGTCGAGTAGTCCTGCGCAATCACGACTATATTCGTCTGGTATGGTACTTGTGGCCAGGGATGTCATTTTTGGCTGGTACGCTGTCGTATGAGTTAAATAACCTAAGGTACCACGTTTATCCTCAATTAAACCAATATACCTTGATATTTAGTTACCTGTTAAATCCCAAAACCAGCACATAGCCCTATGTGCAGCCGTCTCTTCGTCAACAGAATTGTATGCGATACATCTTTTTGATAATAACGTTGACTTGGACAGTAGTGTGGCGTCACAGTTACCCTTGAATGCAATTACGTATCAATTAATTGTGAAATACCTGCTGAAGACAATACAAAGCCTTTAACAAACTATTGAATTGTCAAGCTTTGGTTGTATTTTTGCTGTAACTTATCTCCGATATTATTAACATTCACTTACTTTTCGAATGATGTTGATCTGATCAATTGTGAACAAAATTTTCCTTAAATCTAGAGTAGAATTTTCCAAAGACTTAGTAATCCCATGCTATGTTTTTTTTATAGCATTTTTAATGACAAAATTGACTTGAATGTCAACGACCTTAACACAACGATGAACAAATTCATGTGGCAGTAATTGTCTGCCAGCCTTTCCAATAATTTTGTTCGTCAACAATTTGATTGTAGTAGTCAAATTAGCCAATCATTACTGGCATATAATATTTCATTTCATAATCTTAAGGCAGCAGAACCCATATGTCAGACAAACTATCTGTCTACCAAACCTCAAGGTCGTTATTGAATTAGTAGGTCTATGATTACAGTATGTGCTGGCTAACTCGTTTATCATGTGGGATGACATGTTATTAATTCCCTTTAGGTTATAAGGGGGATTTACTACTTCAAAAAGAATTCGAACGCATTACCATGTGGAAACAAAGGTGCGTAAAATGAGTAAATATATATGTTAAAATACTTTATCCTGAGTAATGCTGTTCGTAATTCGAAATTCACATAGATGCGTGTGCGCTATGGTTAATGCGATTTCTATTCCATGTACCGTTAAGAATTGAGATCATTCACGAGAAATCACCAATTTACGTTCGTTACATATGTACATTTGCTATACCTGACTTCGTGAAGGTCATATCAAACATATTACAGGTTCTGGTACTCGAGTCCTAATTAAGTTTTGGGTTGCAATAAGTTGTCGATAGACATAATGGTCAGTTTGGAGGAGGATAGGGAGGGAGTTTTACGATGTTTTGGTGCTCTCGAAGCTCAACGGCCACATGGAACCGATGCCTCGTCATTATATCCTTGCATTGCGTCTTGGGATTATCTTGCCGTAGTCCTGTCTTGTCTTATCTTTGTTTCTTGCCAGTGGTGTCGAGGGTTGTTTCCTTCCCACATTGGGCTGGCACGCCGTCATATGAGTGAAATAACCGTACGTATATGCGAGGTTAAACCCCAATCAAACAAACATATAAGTGTTTCTCAGTTTTACTGTTCGACCCTCGTCTGATTTGCTTGCTCTCAGCGCATAATGGAAAATGTACCAACTTTTAGGCCAAGAAGATGTTGAAATTAGAAGTGCCCATGCATATAATATCGATGTTATTGTGTGTACGTAGCGGATGGGTAGAGTATGTCGTACAGCATACATATTTTGGATTACCGAGTACATGTCACTTTCCCTTACACACTATCAATTCTAGTTAAAGTTTGATTCAAATATTATTTAATCTCCCCATTTATTTGTTTGATCAGGGCTTAAAGTCGTACGCAATGGTATTTCATGTATAAGACGAAGTGTCAATTTCTCACAGTGCCTTGGCTTAACACGGCTAAGCACCAAGAGGAAACCTTTCAAAAGCCACCTTTGAGGGAGCCACATCTAGTGACTTACAAATATACCTGATGGTCGACAGACGGATCCGTGACCGGTATATCGAAGTAGGATCTCTTCCCAATATAACGCGCAGTTTCATAGGAGGGAGCTTTTCAGAGATGTAAACCTTCATGACCCAGACAAGGCTGTGATTGTGTATTGATTCTTGTGATTGTTTTGTTTGTTGCCAGTGGTGTCCAATGTGGTTTCCTCAACTATTGGGCTGACACGCTATCATGTGACTGAAATAACCTTAAGAACAGCGTTAAACCACAGCAAAAGAAACAAATCACGTTCCAAATATCCTTGGAAATCGGATAGAGAAACAATATACAACATAATTCCAAAGCTGTCAATTTTAAAAATAAAAAACCGGTAAGATAAAATATCAAAAGAAATTGCTTGAAGCACGTCTGTGTGTTTTCAAATCCTTATAATAAATTTCCACTTGTACTGTGGCTTCCTTCATTCGTTAAATGCGAACACTGTTTAACTGGCTTTGTTCTTTAATATGTCTATCACTAAACAATTGTAGCAACTAATTAATATTGTTTGATGCATCTAACCTGGTTATATAAGAAGTCACGTGACGCATTTCAGTCTGTTGATTAGGTAGAATTGTCCAGATGGCTGCATGTCAAAGTTATCGAGTCCCCTCAGATTCGACTAGATTTAGTGGATCCTACCGTCTATAGACAACGGAAGAAGGTGAGAGATGCCTAATAGACTCTTTTTATGAGCAACCAACTGCTGAACGTTTTTTCCTGCTTTATCATGTTTTTTTTCGACGAAAACAGACCCATGCTAGAGTCATTAAAGGAGATCATGGCTGACCTAATCAAGATGGGCTATCAGCAAACATTAAAAAGAAAAGCTTTAAAGGCATACACGTGCGCAACCATCGCCTAACTCACTTCTCATGCGATAAGTATACTCTGGAAAATATTCGACCATTGTCAGTATTAACCCAGCACCCATGCAAGTGCTGTTTATTTACAAAAATTCACAAACAACAACTATTAAGTTCCTATCGAATATGTTAGTATGCACTGTACATGAGTAAACGCATATATATTTGATATGTTTTGTATTGTAAAGAAGGAAAAGTTTGCCTGCCTTCACCGGGATTCGAATTCTGGTCTCTGACATATATATATTTTGAATAAATGAAGAGAGAAACTTTGCTTGCCTTCACCGGGATTCGAACCCGGGACCTATATATATATAGATATATAAATATGTTGGCGTGGTCGACATATATATAATAAACCGAGAGAGAAAAATTTGCTTGCCTCCACTGGGGTTCGACACGACCTTTGGGATACAGACCCAACACTTAATCACCTGAGCCACAGAGGCTCACGTCAGAATGGGACCCGGCGATGACGGCGACTTTTTCTCTAAATAACGCACGGACACAGGGACGCTAAATTAGCACCTTTTTGGTCTAGATATAATTCACAATTGGTCTTTGCTTGAGTAAATTCGAAAACAATTTTACTTCCTCTTACTCTCTAGATTTTTTTCCAAACTGCGTAAAATAATGAATTAGGACGACTGTGTATTAACGGTATATTTGTATTACTTATATATTTATTTGATATATCTATACACATTGAATCAATTATATCTGAGAAAATTGCCCCCACCCCCCATACAAAAGCACGATTTTGATAGAACGCAAGGGGCAAACATTTAGGTTTTAAGGGAGTTTCCAGTTGTCCTGGTCCTCTCAGAGTTTACGTTCAAATTGAAGCCGATCTGTTTGTGATGCCTTTGCGTAGCGTTCGTGGTGCCTTGGTGTTCTGGAAGCTACAGTTAAGAGGTAACATTAAGCCGATTTGCTTGTAATGAGCGTGTATTGCGGCCTGTGCATTTTTTGTTTAGTCCTGTTTTGTCTTTGCTTGTTGCTAGTGTTTCCGAGAGTGGTTTATCTTCAACCTTTAGGCTAGCGCGCAGTCAAGAGTGAAATGACATTAAGTACAGCGTTAAACCGAAATCAAACAAAAACATTTTACTGCGCAGGGTCGGTAGTGAGTTTGCTGTTGCTCTGTTGGTCTCTGAACTAAAGGCCAGCATTAAGCCAATTTGTTTGTGATGTCTTTGTATTACTTCCCGCCATTTTCACATCTCGTCTTTGATTGTTGCTAATGGCTTAGGCGGTGGTTTCCTTCCTTAAGGCCGACACGCCGTTATGTGAGTGACATAACCGTTAACCCCAAGCAAATAAACACATATTTGGTTTTTAAAGTTCGTTCCAAATGGATTTAAATCAGATTTGAAGTGACTAGCTAAAACAAATAATACTCTAAACTATCTGTAAAAATATCACATATTTTCCGATCTTACAATTTATTTTATTCACCTACAAGTCACTGGAGATCTTGATATAGACTTTGATTAGTTCCTGATAAAGTAGCTTCCGCTTCATTGTGGTTAATTTAAACAAATCGAATGTATTTATGTATAATATTGGTTATTGAGGAACGATGCAACACATACTATAAGCATACTGTATGAACGTAGACGCGAGAAGTCCTAAATAGCTAGGAAAACAAATGTAGAAAATAATAAAATGACCACGATGTTTTTATAGTCACGTGGTGTATTCCTTTCGTGACGTCACTCGCGAATCGCCGAGCTGTTACTTTTAATAAAAGTTAAATGTTCGAATTCTAATTTCTCGGCACATCGTCCAGTGAATATTTCCCTTTAACTAGGGCACTGTTGACAAAATTGTTCAAGTATTTACGAGGCTCCGTAGACGAAACACCACTGAATAGCTTATACCTTAATATCTGAAGATGGACATCATAATGCCCACCAACACATGGTTCAAAAACATACAGGCGTTTGGGAGGAAACTTCCTTTTGCCCTGGTGCTATCAAAGCTTAGTAGCAACACGAAGCTGATCTGTTTGTGATGCATTTGTAGTGCGCCTTTTGATCCTCTCTTATGATCATTTGTTTCAAGTTGTGTCAGGTGGTTTCCTTCGCACAATCTGCAGTTGGTTGGAAGGAACTTAATAATTTCCCGGTGCTCTCAAAGCTAAATGGCAGCATCAAACCGACTTGTGTATTCCGTTCAGTGATTGTCCAGTATTGCGTGTGTGTTTTGTCAGTGTAATGAGAGTGACATACGGCGTTAAACCCCCGTAAAATAAACTAAACAAAATCAGCGAACAACTATAATGTTTATGATAACGTTTCAGAAAGTTTCCATCCTTATCACCAATAACTATATTTACAGATATAACACAGTGGATTTTCTACCTAGAAATGACAATAAATGCGGTTCAGTCCTGTCAAAAAGTGACTAATTGGTATTGCTTATAAATGATCATTAACTGCTAGTATCAGTAAGCCTATTGGATACACTTTGGCCTGGAGAATGATCCTGGATGTTGAAGAATTATTGAAGGGGTATCACATTGATCCAGAAGGAAGATATATAGAGGACATTACACAGGGAAGTTTGAATACCATAAATATGACTTGAATGAGTGGTGTAATAGATAACACACGAGCGGGCTATCCTTTTATCCATTCACGAGAGCAATATTATAGTTTTTAAACTGCACTGTGTAATTTTCTTTTTATTATTTATAACAACAATTACCTTCTAAATCAGAGCTGTTTTACTAAATTTTCTATGACCATTCCAAACCCGGCAAGATCGTTGCAGAATGACGCTATTCTAAGTGTGACGTGGATGAGAAGCAAGTCGTTCGAAACGTCGCGGTAAATAACGTAGAATTTGTGTTGCGTGGTGAAATGACGCGCGTTCGTATGTAATGTCATGATAGAAACGAAGGACTTTGACGCAGAGCAATTCGAAGTAAATAAGAAAAGTGTTAACGGTAGTGAAATGGCACTTTTATGCGTGAAATCTTGGTATTTCACAGACATATAAATAATAAATGTCGATATTCTCTAGCGATGTAGAACTCGTGGCCAGAAAAGACACCAAAAATTAAATATCCGTGTAGTCGAGCCTGTGTAATATATTCTAGTTGTGCAAGCGTCCCGCCGATGAAAACTGTTGTTTAATATCTCTTGCTCGACAAAATCCTCCGAAAATGCCTTTAATATAAATTTAGCTTACATATATAGGAATATAGTCTTCGCATGATGCATCATATCAGATATTGCCCCTCAATGACTTTCTACATGTATTTCATTAAAATCACAGTGTTGATATTAGAAATTGAGCGGCTAATCATTACAAGATATCTCAGGGAGTTCTATTCTTTTATAAGAATGACAGTGGTTGTGCAACTTGGCTTTTGCTCAAGGGTCATTAAAATTAACAATCGGTGAGCTGGTATAATGATATTAGATGTCCCATAAATGACCAGGCAACTATACTCCCAGATGAAATCACATTTTCTTTTACAACGCCAGTCAAGCAAAATCGTTTTGAAGGTTCCAAATGGTTTCGAATATGACTGGGTAATAGGGAAATCGTGCTCAACCGTTCCCTACTGTGTTTTGGTGGTGAGCTCACATACCCTTGTCGACGTCAGGCACACGAGGTATTCTTCCGGTTATAAGTCTTATTGAGTAGTGGTGCAATCTCTCGCCACGTACCTGTGATACGTCCCAATGAAATAAACCAAATACCACTTTGTTTTGTTTTGTGGTGGGAGGGAGCTTCCTGGTGCCCTGGGAGCGAAGGGGCAACATACATATTGTTTGTTTGTTATGTCTTCGTATTGCGTCATGTTGGTTGATAGCCTCTTAGGGCTACTCGCAGCATAACATTACATACATTTATTTAACCAGTACTTTTAACGTATTGCTACGAATTGTCCCCACCCGCTGGAAACATTGTAACTCATACCTCCTCGTCAACAGAGCCAGGCCTAGGTCGTTTACCTGTGGATTGCTCTGATGGCGAAGTGTGTGAATCCTGTAGCCGCCGTTTTCTCCCAGGTTGAGCGGATGGCACCGACCATACAGTTTCCATGTCGCTAGACGTCCCCGCCCTGGACGACGGGTTAGATGACCCGCCAGCATGGCGGGCCACCGAAGCTATAAACACTCAACTACATTAACAGTATCGTATAGTCACTATGTTACGGGAAAGACTTTTACAAAAAGGGTGCAGTATTAGTAGTCCTGGGGCGACTAAGAGCGCGGAAAAGTGGACAAAAGAAGCCCTGTTAGTAGTGCGGAAAGGTTGTACAATGTTACATAACTAAACCTAACAATATAGAATGTCTACCCTATGCACTTTATACCAACCTAGCCTTGTTGCCCCTGCCAAACCAAGTTTCCAAATTAGTTTAAGAAGGATCAATGACTGATCAGAACTAATAGGACACCCGGTTTTCAATAATTCACACATATTTAGTTAACATATATACAAATGAAATAGGAACACAACAAAGAAACAATTATGTACACAGAATATCGTAGCACAGAAGTGGCTACGAGTAGGTTGCTCGGCAGTTGTCGGACTTCCTTAAAGATAATTGCGTCATATGATTGTCCTGTTTTGTCTTTGTTTGTTGTCGGTGGCGTTACCGGGCTTTCCTTAAAGATTTCGTCTGTGACACCATCATGTGGGTGAACATATCTCAGATAAGGCATTAAACCCATAAGCAAACAATTGTTTTGTGCTTCTTGAGCGGCTATCTTATACCAGGTTATTGCCACAGATAAATTATCCGTGTGAAAGAACGCCTATTAAGCCAATCACAAAACGTTTAGCTATGCTATTGTTAAAGTACAAAATGTCGCTCCGGTCAGTTAGCTAGGAGATCAACTTGATCACACCTTTGATATAGCTCAGTAATGTATTTAATCGATAAATTCAAATGTAGTTGAAATAATCTGTGACGCCCCACAGCAACAAATGTGACCCTTTGTGAAGATAACAAAATGATGTCGCCAAAGAAAAAAGAAAGAGAATAATAATATAAATAAAATCGATATATAGAGATCAGAAGTTGGAGAGAACTATTTTTATTGATAAAAGCTTCTACTGGCTTAATGTTTAGTTTGATATACTTGTGATAACATTCTTAGTATTTACCAATTTCAAATGTTATCAGATGTATTTACTTGTCTGCGCCAGTACATAGTCCAATCATAGGAGATCATCTTTCTGTTGTCAAGATGCTCTCTGCGCATTTAAAAGCAGATCGCAAAAACGCTTCCCGTGTTTTGTTTATCGCTATATTGAGCTCTAATGCAATCACTCTACTTATACTGTAGATTATAAGCTTAATTACTGGGGTTCACGAAAAATCACAGTTCCAGTTGTCCAATAAAAATACAGATAACACGGGGCCATGGTAAACACTAAAGTCAGCCAAAACAAGCAGAAGTAGTCCGATTCTTCTTCTGTGTTGATGTTGTAAGTAGCATGTAAACAGGGGAAAATGCAATTCACTAAAAGTTTATTATTTGAATTGTGTTCAAATTTGTGCGTGCATGTATCCGTTGGTCATGTTAAAATAGACAGTCGGGAAACTTCGGTTCGTCAACGGAAATCTTCGGCTTTTACAAACCAGAATTGAGAAGCAGCTATGTGATTGTTCAATTTAAGAAACCAATCGACATTGTACGTGGGGCGATTGCGTTAGATCTCAAAATAGTGACAAACAAAACACGGAGAGTAATATAAGACATGTTCTTCTGACAAAAGCATTGATATTTGCAATAACACTTTTCGTATTTGTTGCAGATGCCTTGGGTAATACTGGACGGTTTCTTAATAAATAAATAAATACACTATGACAGATTGGGTTTCTAGTTTATACACTACCTAATGCATTTAGCCTAATGTGTTCATTTTCTGTCGGTAAATACCAAAGTTTCCCATACTACCCACCAATGGCATATAAATCGAAGAGTTTTATCAATATTAGCCATTTAGACGATCTATCACATTCCTTTACACCTGTGGGCTGAGTGTCTATTTTCCCTTCACCTATACATACAAAGAGCCCTGATGGATTGTTTGTTAATCGTTCCATTATTGTGTAAATTTATAATATATTGTTAAAAGCAGCTGTATGCTATGAAATGGTCAGCGTGTATGTGTCTTGTGGAACAGAGCGAATACAAAAGTGACATATTTGTCGACCAGATCCAATGCCGACAAGATCTGATGACATATTAATCGCATGGTTATACGGTCATATTGGAGGATAGCAGGTGTTCTGGAGGATTTTAGTGTGACATGTTCAACGCAAGGGCTGAGACGTAAATTCATCTCTTTGTTAAGAAAAGATTGCCTACGGTACACTCAGGATTTGTTGGTGGGTTGGGGGGAACAACTTAATACTACCATGTTTTAACGTATGCAGCTGAGTATTTTACAAATAAGCTTACAATTGTAAAGTTGAAACTGCAGTCAAAACGGGAGTGTACTGAATAAATTGCTTCGGTTATTTTTTGTTGTTATAATTTAATTATGTAAGTCTATTAATTAATGTATTTGCAATTATTTCACTTAAATGATACTTAAGTTATTGTAGAAAAATTAATTTTCCCAAAAAGTGAAAAGTTTGTGACAGCGGATTTGACAGTGTAGTCTCGGCCACAGCTATTCGACAGTACTTCCTAGTCACTTCGAAGAAGGACTTGTTTGACAGCAGTGGAAATGATGCTGTTCATACATTCCGTGAACAGACGGATGTGCATTACAAATTTAGTTTCAACGAATAATTTTAAATCAAGAGTTTTATTTGTGAAATGTTTTTATTTAAATGCACATGTAAGTTTACAATCCTAAATGAAATCTTTAACCTACGGGCATATTAACAATTTTCAATACTTATTTCTCACCTTCAGTTCAATTTAATTCTGTTTTATAAATATGGTACTAATTGGAGTAATAATTAAAAACAATCTATTACTCGTACAGTAAAATCTAAATGCTCTTGAAAATTATGGGGTCTTATTGTTAACACTGACATATTAAAAGGACTGATTTCCCGTGAACTGTAAGAATCCTAACACTAGATGCATTTTTCTTGGGTTGAACTTGTCAACTCGTTTAATACATGTAGGTATTGTATTCGCCTCGGAGGGATCATTTGCTAAAGACCAAGTAACACTGACGAATCAGGTGAAGAAAGCCTTGTTTTTATTATACAATTATTTATATATATTTGTCTGTCAATATACATACCTGTGGTCTAATGTATTTGCAATTGATTTCACTTAAATGGTACTTAATGTCGTTCAAAACTTATACCTGTGGTCTTTTTGACAAACAGCTAGATTTCCACCTCGCGGTTATCTTTTCATTATTATTAAATACTGACAATTGTGTAAAAAAAGTATACTAAAATCGTTTATATTGTACCAAGAGAAGATTATTTCCTGGATTTGTCCGAGCATTGGATACGCATGACTTGCTCAATCAGTTAATATGGAAATTCTTACTATTATCTTGTTAAACAAACATTTTGGAATTGTTTTCTTCGAGAATTTGTTGGTGGTATATAAAGCCAACTGGGTACCTAACATATCCTTGAATTTACATGTTCATCTCGAATTGTCACTACTGAAAAATTGGACACATACTGAGGTCAACATTGTCCTCAAAATTAAGACAATGCCTTGTTGTTTAAAACATTATTGAATATTATTATTTTCAGTGGGGATGTACATTGTTGCGCACAAGTACATTTACCATGCGACAACTACATAACGTAGCGACATCGCCTTTCACTTCATTAAAACGAAATAGACAATTTGAGACAAATTAAGACAAGGACACACTGTTCTACATTGTTTTTCTCAAGCTGAATGGCACAGAGCGATGCGTTATAAATTGTATGATATTTGGGTGATATTTTGTGAAAAATTTATATTGTTTTTTAATTATTTGATGTAAAAAACACTGTATATTCTAACGCACGGTACAAAGCTATGGGGATTTCAACGATATCAAATACAATAGCGTTCAAATGATTTGGTTTGTAAAAGTGTTTACCTACAAGACAAATTATTCTAAACTTGATTGGTAAATTGCCACTTCACCGAAGGTCATTAGAAACTAGCTAGGCCTACTGATTTGTGCAAATGACCACAAGCGAATAATTGTAATATCTGGACTCCCGGTGAAAACGCACCTGTGCCCCATCAGTCGACGAAATGGTTTTTTACCTGGTCTCCGGTATGTCTTGATTAATCATCCTCTGGCTATTCTGAATTTGTAACTGTTTGGCTTAAAATAAATACTAAGAACTGAATTAATCGAAAGTTGTAGCAGATATGATTTCTATAGACTGTTTATATAAAGCAATCCCATAAGTTGAGACATACATGACAGAATTAGATAAACGGATATTCAATAATGTTTTAAACAACAAGGCCATATTGAAAAGCCTTTGCAACAGCGTAAATGAATTTAGTTAACAGATACTTTGCATCGACGATAAGTAGGCCTACTGTTTCCAAGCACAGTAACAGCAAATAAACGTGGGTCAAAGATATGCAATTTTGACCTCTAATATGACTCCCAACTCACACTAGATCAGAAAAAGTCATTATTGCATGTAAGGAGTGGAATGACCAGACGAACTTCCATAAAGTGTATTGTCACAAAAAGAACAGGATCTTGGCAAAAACCTTTACGATAGTAGTCACCCCAAATGTATCATATTGCCATACTCTTTCTCAATTAATCTCAGAAATATTATTACTCATTGCTTAGTCTTTAATATCCATCCACCTGTGTCCTAAAATTGCAATTGTAGCTTCAACATAATAAAGCGCGATAAATACTTAACCTCCTCCCGAGAAATATAAGAAAAACAATTTCGGTACATGGATTATAATTCTTACTTAATTCGAAAAAAGGCACTTATTAGGAATTTAAATGGTTTATGAAGGGAATTACCTTCGTCGTAGAAGATAAGAACTTTCCTATATCAAGGTACAATCCGACGGGGCGAAAGGGAACCGATTTTATACGACATCTGTAGTAAAGCCGTTTTCCATCTACAACGAGATCCTGTCTAATAAGAAGAAATATCCTTCGTCTCTGTTTTCTAATATTCTACACAAAACAGTGGACGAAGCTTCACGTTACCATGGTGCTCTTAGAGCTAAATATTTGATTTAATTGAATTCTTTTTTCTCTCTCGCCAGATGACCTATATATATATAACCCGTAGGGCTTGATATATCCTATAGAATCCGATTTATCTGATGGCTTTATTCGCCCTTTGGGCTGGTACGCTGTTAGCTGAGGGAAATAATACAAAGTACTCTGTTAAACAGCAATCAAATAAACAAACGATCCATAGGCGAGTGTGATCTTTTTGTTTTGGGAATACATGTACACTTGCTCGAGTTGGACAATCTCTTTCTTACAACTCTGAATTGTTTTTCACTTTGGGGGGAATTTCA
Source organism: Mopalia vespertina (assembly GCA_030265115.1). Lineage (NCBI taxonomy): Eukaryota > Metazoa > Mollusca > Polyplacophora > Chitonida > Mopaliidae > Mopalia > Mopalia vespertina. The sequence continues at coordinate 100 of JAQQZZ010130005.1, read as the reverse complement.
TGCAATTTTCTTTACACTTTGGAATTTTCAGTGGGGATGTACATTGTTGCGCACAAGTACATTTACCATGCGACAACTACATAACGTAGCGACATCGCCT
>JAQQZZ010130004.1:0-28316 GCA_030265115.1 Mopalia vespertina | reverse complement strand
TGTAATAGTGAGACTGTCGTAATAGTAGGACTGTTGTAATAGTGAGACTGTCGTAATAGTGAGACTGTCGTAATAGTGAGACTGTCGTAATAGTGAGACTGTCGTAATAGTAGGACTGTTGTAATAGTGAGACTGTCGTAATAGTGAGACTATTGTAATAGGGAGACCGCGCTGGGCTATTTTAAACCAATGAAAAAAAAAAGTTATTCTTCGAAGCACTTATGATCGAGAAACGAAAAACTGGATCAACCAATGAAATCTTAGTTGTTCTCTCTGCAGTCCGCGCTTTTGCTGTATTGATAGTAGGACTGTTGTAATAGTAGGACTGTTGTAATAGTGAGACTGTCGTAATAGTGAAACTGTTGTAATAGTGAGACTCGTAATAGTAGGACTGTTGTAATAGTGAGACTGTCGTAATAGTGAGACTGTTGTAATAGTGAGACTGTCGTAATAGTAGGACTGTTGTAATAGTGAGACTGTCGTAATAGTGAGACTGTCGTAATAGTAGGACTGTCGTAATAGTGAGACTGTCGTAATAGTAGGACTGTTGTAATATTGAGACAACGGTAGAATGTTGGGTCTATAACCCAAAGGTCCCGACCTCGAATCCCGGTGGAGGCAAGTAGGCCTACATTTTTCTCTCTTCATTTAGTAAATATAATGTTGCTACTCTCAGAGCTAGTTTGTTCCCAGTTACTTTATCTATACATTGTGTAACCTTACTTTTACCAGTGCATCAACAAGGTGTTTCACAAAACCGATTGTAGTCTTGCCGATGGGCTGTTTATAAACACGTCAAAATACCCTGCGAAGGCGGTAACCAAGCTCATAACCTGTTGTTTATGCGGGGGACACATGAGCGAAAATAATCGCCCGATCACGGCGATTGTACCAATCGCTGAAAACAATTTCCACATGTATTCAGGCCGGCGACAGCGATTATGATCGCCAAATCCGTCCGGTCAGTCGCTCGGATCAAACATGTTTGGATATTTTCGGCCGAATTTTAATCGCCAACGATTGCTCGCCCGGAGTGATCGCCCATGTGTTTATGCAAGCGAGTACAGTCGCACGAATCAATGCTGTTAAACCAATCCGAGTTCGAGTTCTTCTAACATGACACGCAAAATGGCAACTTCCACGAGTGAAGTCGAAATTATTTCCAAATATTTCTGTTCTCCCACCGTAGGCCTATTTTAGGTGTTAATCTTCTTTTGATGAAAAAATACATTTCCGTTTTTATCTCGCTATACTGGACTCATCACATGACTGACGTTGATTGTTTTAATGGCAAAAAAACTCTGGATAGCCTGATCAATCGCAACGTGTATGCGCTCAAATCGGCCGAAAATTTTCGCTGGCAATCAGATCGCCGCGATCGGGCGAATATATTCGCTGGTGTGTCCCTGCATTAGAGTTATGTGCTGTGTAACAGCATCCATATTATAACCCACCAAAGTGTACTTTTGTCTGTTGCAGGGGTTCTGCTATTGGTCAAGCAATAACTTATTTCCTGTTAGCTACTGGAACTATTCTGTACATCTTCTTCTCCAAATCCTACAAAGAAACTTGGTCAGGTAAACAGAGTGCCCACAAATGGCACAGGAGATTTTTTTACACGGATTCATGCATGAGTTGTTTAATTTCTAATTCCAATTTACCTGATTTAAAAATAAAAGGGACACAGGTAAAATAACAGGCAGAAAAACTCATAATAAACATATACAGCCTGCAGAACATATTGTGATAATAAGATTCAGAATCATTTACCTCTCATACGCCTAGGCTTGAATCAAAAACTTTGTCATGGACTACGGCTTAAATATCTATATATGAGCATTGTAGACATCATTAACGTTTTATCCTGCCGCACACAAGCAATTATATGTAACATTTCTGCAAAGGAGTTTCTGGTGGAGACATCTGTGATGTACACGGGGCCATTCTCAAAAACGATTCTTCCACAGTCAGCTTTAATACAAGCGTTCGTGTGATCTACATGTGCCTTGATATTGTCTTACAAAATGGCACCGATGTGAACAACTTTGGATTAAATTTAGCACATGAATCGTATATTTGATATATTAGGTTGCTCGGGCATGTAAGGCAGGTGTTAGAAAAATGATGTACAGTAAAATGGACATGTAAGTGACGTCATGTGATCTGCGATATTCGCGTAATGAACTCAACTTCCGAGTATCTACTACATCATATCTAGTTCTAGTATAAAAGGAAGCCAATACTTCCTTCCAGTCTTACAGCTGCACCCAACAGCAACACAAAATACGGCGCAGAACGATCGATTTTTAAAAATAGCGACAGAGTTGGAACGAGGTGTCCGGAAGTCAAGTAGAAGACAACGAGATTTCAATGCCCTATAATCATCAATCAATATAAAATCTGCTTGAAAATAGACATTTTGGATACATTTGAGAGGTACAACACGACCAATTGCCCTGTCAACTAATACATTATTTCATATTATAAATCTATGTACCAGTATACTCTAAAGTTTCTGCACCGTTAATGGGAGTGATTCATGATTCCATTGTTAAGAATAAACATGTAAAGTTCAGCCGTTTATGTTTTCTTTGTAAGGTTGGAGCCGAGCAGCTTTGCTTGATTGGGGAGATTTTATGAAGTTAGGACTTTCTAGCCTTTTCATGATTTGTCTTGAATGGTGGGCATTTGAAGTGGCCACCTTCTTAATGGGTGAGTGTATTCTTTCATTGTAGATATGATATAAGATAAATACATATTGTAAGTATAATATTGTTTGTGTATGTCCTTAGCTATAAAACTTAACACAGAGAACCGCCAGTCACCATATCACTCATCACTCTTCACTGACCACTCGTCACTCATCGCTCGCCACTCACCACTCGTTACTCACCAAGTCACTCGCCACTCATCACTCACCACTCACCACTCGTCGCTCACCACTCGTCTCTCACCAAGTCAAACACCACTCGTCCCTCATCACCCACCACTCATCAAACACCGCTCGTCACTCACCACTCGTCTCTCACCGAGTCACTCACCACTCGTCTCTCACCGAGTCACTCACCACTCGTCTCTCACCGAGTCACTCACCACTCGTCTCTCACCAAGTCTCTCACCACTCGTCCCTCACCACTTGTCACCCACCAGTCATCACACACCGCTCGTCCCTCACCACCCGTCACTCATCGCTTGTCACACACCCCTCGTCACTCACCACGTCACTCATCACTCATAAAACCGCCGGACTTGTAAAAACATAACATCAGATTCTAACACATTTTGCCACGAATACCTGCCGAGTTTATTAAACATCAGAATTTAACTGCAGAGCAAATTTCTTCAAGTCAACAATGCCAAGCAACAGATTTCTGTAACTTTCTTATGCTTGTCTTTTATACAGGTATTTTAGGGGAGACTGAACTAGGAGCATCCTCTATCATCTTTCAGCTGTGGAACCTCTATGGATCGGTACTGTGCATAGTTACTCAACTGATCGTTAACTATACCAGTGTAACATAGCTCACCATAACAGATTAAAGACAATTGCAGAACAGTTTCCTCAAATCTCTTAACATTTCCCCTAAAGGTTGAATTTGACGGTTTTATAAAAGACAATCGATAACAACAAGAGCACCAACGCTATTTTAATACATTGCCTACACATCACTTTTCAATAAAGTATAGTAAAAACTCCGCAGAAAGATAACGAATCCATTAATTTACTTTTTTCGGAGTTGTTACTGTTCTTTATTGTGTTAAACTCTTCAGTGGTAATCGTGGTATCATTATTCAGCGTCTTTACATCACCCGTTATATTGAAATCATATATTTAAAGATGAGAGCTGTTGTTGTGACACTCTCTGGTAATGATATTATCTCCTATTGTACCCAGCAACTGGGTATAAAAGCAGGCTCGTCTAAAGGCGTTAGCTCAATGCAGTAATCTCTCTTAATTATTTGTTGTCTCGTCGGATGTCGATCCACACCAGTTTCACTTTAATTTAACCAGCATTGGAAGGACATGTTTGTAAAATGTTTAATGACAAAGATCGTTGAGGATACAGTCTAATTCAATGTTTAATGACAAAGATCGTTGAGGATACACTCTAATTCAATGTTTAATGACAAAGATCGTTAAGGAAATATTCTAATTCAATGTTTTGACATTTGCTTTACATCAGGTACCTATTGGAATTGGTGCTGCGTGTTCTATAAAGGTGGGGAGGTATTTAGGCGCCAAGAATCCAGAGGGCGCTGTCACAGTGGCCAGGACATCTATCATCATCAGCTGTAAGGCTTTTTATTGTTGTTTAAAACAAAAAAGTCAGAATTGAGTCCCATTCTGCTTTAGGTTTATATTGAGACACGACTTAATCAAAATGATGGAAACCATTGCCGTTTGTATCACTTTATAAGCTTTCTTTATGCCCACTTTCTTGACGATGTAAAAGCAATGCACTTTTGTTTTATTTTAGGGATCGTTGCTCTCGTGGCCGCAATCCTTATTTTGACTCTGAGACACGAGTTACCGGCGCTGTTTTCAAACGACCCGTAAGTACTCTCTCTTCCCGGATTTACATTGACCAGTACTCCTACTACTAATACATTATCAAAACTATTCATTAGTCTGGAGCGTGTTTAGACTGAATATGTCAAAAGTCTTGGAGTTAAGCGGAACAGGAAGGACAAATAGTTATCCGTATAGTGTGACACTGTAGTGTGATGCCGCTTTTTAGGATTATAATAGATTCAGTAATTAGATGAATTGTATTTTTGTTAATTGTACCTAGGCCTGTGAAATACATTGGATATTGTTCCCATGACTATTGTAGGATCTTCAGTCGATACAACCGATAAGAACTCTATATCTCTTGATAAAATGTGGACCTTGGTTAATTTCTTAGCTTATATATACGTTTGTTGTAGAGAAGTTATCGCTTTGACCGTTGATCTCTTGCCGATCTTGGCCATCTTTGCCTTCTTTGGTGCGAATAAAGTAAGTAGGCCAATACAGCCCGAGACACATTCATGTAGGCATGGCAATTTTATGCATTTGTTGTATTTTTGTTACATTATATTGCCAGAAATAACCCAAAATTATTTCCTATGGCATATTTTATTATCGGTGTATGTAATATTTAAGTCCATGCATATGTGAACGATGAATTTACTCATACTTGTAACAACATCTGTCTTTCTGACTACACCAGTATATGTCAAAGCATTACTTTAGTATCCAAGCGTCACTTTATTGCAATAGCATGTGCTTTTTTCCAGTGGATATGTGTGGGCGTGGTCAGAGGTACAGGGAGACAAGTCGTGGGTGGAGTCGTGGCTTTTGTCAGTTATTTCGTTTTCGCAATGCCTATTGGGATACCGTTGATGTTTCTCACTTCATTAAGAGCCGCAGGTAACCACATGAACATATTTTAATTTTTATGTCGTATGGTCCTTAGCTGTATACGCAATGCGGGCCTACTATATGGTATATTACCGGGGTCTCTTCCTGCAATACATAACATGGCGCTGAAGGACGTTTTCTAGCCCGAGGGGGGTGGGATTGACTTGTTATTTTTTATTATTGTTAAGTTTATAAGTGTGTGCTAGTCGGTATGAGGACTGATTTACAGCACATCTAAAACGTGTCACTGCTTGGTTTAGTGGCAAATCTAACGGGAATAATTGTTAGAAAAGTTTAAAATCCGGATCAATTGATAAACGGCCTTTTAAATTCTTTACTCTGTGTTCCTACAGTGTCTTGCAACTATCATATATCAATTTAAGTTGTCCGTTACTAACCAATGCTAGTCATTCTCCACTGATTTCTTTCATCGGTTTTTGTTCTGTTGTTAGGTTTTTGGTGGGGATTGAATATTGGTCTCATAATCGCCGCTCTCTGTTTCCTTTTTATTGTCTTCAACACTGACTTCCATAAAGAGGCAGAAAGGGTTAGTGTATTTAAGACCGTTCCTCATATTTTCAGCACGTCCGAATATTGAGCAGACAAAAGAAAACGTTTAATTTGCTCCTTAATAAGTCAAAGTATATACATTAAACATAAACTTATACTGCTTTCTGTTTTGTTATAAGGTTATTTTAAATTTGTATGAAAAGTAGTTGAATTCAGGCTATATTCAACTTAATTGTGTAATAAGTCGTATTTACAGTCTTCTTGACTGCTCCTATAGTTGCAACTATATATGTATCGAAGTAAAGGTCTTCTCCAATTTGTAATCGATCGAAAGGAATTTCATTTGTCTTAAGTATACTGTAAACTGAGAGTTTTAAAAAGATTCGTATTTTAATGTGGTTTTTTGTTTTTGTTTTTTAATACCAGGCACAGTTAAGAGCCAAAATACCAGACACTAATAAGACTGAAGAGGAATCCAGCTCACCGGAAACACCTATCTCTGATGAGAAAAAAGGCAAGTGTTGGAAGAGTGGTACATATTTATCTCATTTCATGACAGATTACATCTAATAAAGTGACAAAGTCAGCTGCAACACTTGTATTTGTTACTTCTTATCCCCGTGATAATAGTATCCATCAATTCTATCATGCTATAGTACACGCGTTTTCCCCATAAATGTAGCTCATATAGGTTCGCGTCCACATCCCTCCACCTGCCAAAAAACATCCACCTAAGTTTCCTGTGTCGTCATCGATTGAAATAACCTTCAATAGTTATTTAAGTTATATTGATTCTCCACAATGTCTTGTCTCTTAAAATTGCTATTTTCTGAAGGCAGGGCTGTGTTCTACCTGTCGCCATAAATAACAGCTCAAAGGCGGGAGTTAAAACTCCTGAGCCCACTTTATACATTGGATTTGACGATTTTCAACATAGACATTGCCTTGCAAGTTTGTTATATCTTCAGTCTTCTAAACATGACAGTTCTCATTTGAATTTTATATTTCAGCACTTTTAAAGCAAACGAAAGCCTGCTCACTCTATCCAGATCTTACGGAAAACACAAAGAGTACCAAATACGGCAGTGTGGACGAGAAACTAGCTCCTACGGTGCCAAGTTACGCCAAGGACGCCAAGAAAATAACAGTTGGACGTAAAGTTTGGAGGCGGTTGATCTGGAAACGTTTGACATCCTTCTTTGTTTGTTTCCTAATATTCATTGTCGGCATATTTTGTCGTTTTTTTGTTTTACTTCCACCACAAATCGACTCTGTGGGTTGGAAAAACATAACTATTAATGCTTAAAGAAAGCCGAATGGTCACTATAAAGGGGAAACCAGGTAGCATCGAGCCATCTGATGCAAAATGATTACTAAAACACAGATAGCATTTTGGTGGAAACGATTTTGTGTACCTCAAAAGATGCAAAAGTGCTTTTTTGTACTGTTCGGGTGATATGGTTAAACGACGCCTATAATATAATTGAGATTTTAAGCTGGACCATATTTTAAACATGTTCTGAATTTATTATGATCTGGATGATTGACCCAATTTCTAATTTTCTATGTATAAATTGAAATCCCTGCATGTGATATAGCGACTGTGATAATACGAAAATCAAAATAAGACCTAAACTAAATACTAAACACCGCTGAGTTAAAATCAAAATGTACCGGTACTATTTTTTCATTGTCTAATTGCCTAATCATCAATGCTATCCAGAAATCTAAGAAGATATATTTATGGCAAATTACAACTATTATGGATACATTTATTCAGAGAGATTTTTTTGTTAAATTGTTCCTGTAATATGAACTGTAATACCTTACTGCAACTAACGCAGACACAAATTTTGCAGATGTAATTACTTTAACTAATGTGAAATAAACGGGTAAATATTCATTCAATGTAGGTTTTGTATTTTTAAAAAATTATAAAGATTATTTAAGTTATTCAACTGTATTATTGTGACAGATTTTATAAAACATATTGGTCACATCATAAGACTAGATGAACTTAAACACAAACTTACACATGCACACTTACAATAACAATAATAATGATAATAACAATACTAATGATAATAACAAGAATAATCTCTATTTTTTCTCAGAAATCCATCTAGCTATATAAGCTGATCTTCCATAGAGCCATACTTCATGCGTACTCTCTTTGCTTACAGACGTTGACTAAGTATTGAGTGCCTTTAAAGTGATCCATCTTCTGGCCAACCGCGACAAACGTCTCTATTTTATTAGCGTTTGTCACAAAATTGCGCGGTTTGAAAGCACCGTATACTTAACTACCATTTGCCACCATGTAGAGTGTGTTATAATTGTGATCAGACCTAAGTGACGAATACACATATACAAAATGACATTGACTATAAACAATATCTGCATATAAAGTGTATAAACAGTACACTTCTAGAGATTTCAACACATGTGTTGTTTTTCACATTTTAGGCTTCACATTGGCATGTGCTGCTAGGTTCAGGTTTGGATTTGTGTAAGCCACGGTCGTCAACAAAGTGTAACATTTGAAACCGGACGGGTTTCAATCTGCAGAATATTCCGAATAAGAATGTGTACTCCCCAATACAATGAAAATACTGTCAATATTCACTTTCTAAACAATAATTCAATTAACATCGACTGAAAGAAAAAGTATTTTGCATCCACAGGAAAAATAAACAATTATAACGGCCAATGTAGGAATAAATAATTGCTTCGACTGAAGGACATAACAATTAACATTGAGTGAAGGAATAAACAATTTGCACCGACTGAAGGAATAAATTGTTTATATGGACTGAATGAATAAATTAATTAACGGACACAGAGGAAATAACTCATTTGAATCCATTGATATAATAAATAGCTTGCACCAACTGAAGGTGTAGCTAACCAAATCCACTGAAGAAATAAATAGTTTTCATCCACTGAAAGATTAGATAACTAACATCCACTGAAAGGTTAGATAACTAACATCCACTGACAGAAGTAATAATTAGCATCTTTTAAGGTCATGAGTTGTTCTGTATCGGCTAAATGAATAGATAAGTTGAATCCACTTTATGAATAAATAATTGTATCCACTAAAGGTATAAGCAATTCAGCATAGACTGAAAGAATCAATAATTTGTATCCACTAAAGGTATAAGCAATTCAGCATAGACTGAAAGAATCAATAATTTGTATCAATAAAGGGAAATAGTAATCAATATTTACAGAAAGGATAAACAGTAAAAGTAATTAATATCCACAAGAGGATAAATACAGTTTACATCCAAATGAATATAGTATTTTCCTCCACAAAGAGAGTAGACAATAAACATCCTCAGAAGTAATGAATCATTTACATCAAAAAGAGAACAAATAATTTGTAGTCACAAAAGAAATGAGCAATGAACAGAAGATAAATACAGTTTACATCCAAATGAATGTAGTATTTTCCTCCACAAGAGAATAAGTAATTAACACCCACAGAAGTAATGAAATAGTTTACATCCAAATTAATAAATATTTTGTACCCACAAAGGAAATTAGTTATAAACACCCACAGAAGGAAAACAAGTTTACATCATCTGAAAGGATAAATAATTTGCATCCACTTTAATGGACAAATAGCTTGCTATGAAGGAATCAATAATTTCATCCACCAAAAGAATAAGAATAGCAAATTGAATAGGTAAAATGAATAAAGAATTTGTATTCACAAATGAAATAAGTAATTATAACATTCACAGAAGAAATAAATATATTTTATATCCAAATGAATAAACTATTTGTCTCCACAAAGAAACAAGCAATTAACATCCACACAAGGAAAAACTAGTTTACATCCACTAAAAGGAAAAATACTTTGAATCCACAAAGGGAATAACTTATTAACGTCCACTGACGGAAAAAATAAGGTGCACCCTCTACAGGTATGAATAAGTATACATCGGCTTAATTCATTTAAAAAAGTTGCATCCACTGACGGAATAAACTATTAACGTAAACCGAAGAATGAAATTCTAATAATAAATGAGGTGTCATAGGTGTAGTCGTTGTGGCATTTGTCCTTTAATACGAGATAAACCCCTTATCAAAAGACCGTCATCGATTGCATATAACTCAGGCGCTTGCAGATCCAACAATTGTAAAAGACGGACCCTGCTTTAGAAGTTTATGATGGCATTACTAATCTTAAAACTTCTGGTTAACACTGACCAAATAAAAACATAACTGCTCTGACGTCGCGGGAAAAGGAGACAAATCAAAGTGCCCACAAAAAAGGAAATACGCTTTCCACAGGATCTTTAAATGCTTTAATGCACACGCCTGGTTCATTGCAATCTTGGTTTCCTTACGAAGTTTAGATAACCAAGAACCTGCAACAGATCGCGGATCATGAGTGACACTAAATAATGCTACCGTGTCTTTCGCGTCTGTGTAGACACTTCTCTATATTCCAAGACCAAACTTGTTATATCATCATGGAAACCCCATTGTATTGTAACCGACTGAAATAAAGTTGTGTTTTCCTGATAGAGACTGTAATGCCTTTAACAAAGCCTCATTTAATGTTAACCATTTACTTATCACATTTTGAATTTCGACTAATCATGATGAAATAATTCCGGCATTAAGGCCACTGAATTAAATTTTACTCCCATGGGTTTTATTTCTGTACACAGAGCTTTTCTACAGATTCCTGCAAACCGCAATACTTAAACATATCAACTAGCGCCATTAAACCCGTTTGAGATTTGCTGGACCTCCGCATCATCTCAATCGTCCAGATAAGGAGCATAGATACTAACGCCGACGTTAACCTTTGGCCATAAATATGGTCACCATATCTTTTCATTTTCTCTCCGGATCAATACCAGGAATCGCGTTGATATATATAAATATAAATCAGATTTGAGTCTAGCGCTAGTCCTATTTGCCATCTGCGCAGTATATGAACCACTTGACTCACAGCGCTTCTAATGATGGCTGATTGGAGTGCACTCTTACCGCATTTATTACGCTGAAACCCTAAACAAAACCAAACAGTTTCTGGATCATGAGATGCTATGTGTTTGAAAGCATACCTGTGTGTGGCCGAAAAGGATTGGCATTTCCATAAGACAAAGACATGTCTCACTGACATAGCCGTTTCAAGATATTTCGGATCGTCACTCCGTGTCCGTGGACCCAACACTATCTGCCTTAACCAAGCGGCGTAAAATTCTCACAGTGCTTCCCACTCGTAACATGATTGAAAATATACTATTACTATACTAAATCATTCATAAGAATCTCTAATTACCCGGCCACAAACACGTAACAATTAAAATAACTGGAGCTAACATCCTTGTTAAAATAAGAATGTGGCCAAAATTTGCTGAAATCTTACTCTATCTTTTGATTTAGCATTTACACCAGATTTTCAAACCGAGCTTTACAGAGTCAACATATCATTTTAAAATTCTGCTCTGCGAAGTTCATAGATTGTCACTTATTTGCGATCGTTTCTTAGAGAGTATTCCGTTCTAGAAGCATCATTTACAAAACTGTTTATCGTACCTGAACGGTTTTGTTGATAACTTCCATGGAAGGAACTCAAATCCTTTGCGTTCAAGCTATTTCAGATCTGTATTTCTTTTCCCATGGCGTGTTTATCTTCAAGCGATCTCCATTGCTATTCTTTTAGTAGATCCAACTCCTTGCGTAGGTCCAAAAGTTCACGATACTCCGTCACGACGTTTTGCGGCGTGATTTTGTCCTTTGATTGGCTGTTAGTATTCTCTACAGCTGGCGCCTGGACATTATGCATATGTATTTGCTAAACTATCGCACACGTCCCTTTCCTTACACTTCTGTATGCTTCAAGATGAAGTAAATTATGTAGAGTTTTATCTTGTTGTTTTGAGGTCTCTACCTCCGGAATGCAACATGGTGACAGCGGCGGTAGTGTTGGAATGGTCCATTGGAAAGGCAAGCGCCGATACACATGATTCCAGTGCCGTCGCAGAAGTTGTCAGAACTACATTGGGGACTCCGACTCCGGATTTTTTCTAAGGGTTAACTTTCGAAGCCTTTCCTATGAGTGGGTATGGCCGCAAGGAAGCGGAGATTTCAAATCAAAGTTTTCCTTCTCTTAGATGGGCTGTGTTCCCAAACTGATCAGCCCATCTACCCAAAGCACTGGTTTTTAGACGCCAGGTAACCTCCCTTCACCCCTTCTCCTTTCAACAGTAGCAGTTCCGCCGGGCTTATATCTAACCCACACGAGCAGGCTTGGAGCTGTACTTAGTTGTTAGAGGCTGTTGATGACGCGCGCCATGAGGGTCATTTTATAAACAATGGGAGCTTGTCCTCATTGCCACCCCTTGGCTATGACAACCTTGGAACCTTGGAACTGTGTATAAGCCGTACATATTCGGTGCTACCAAGTCGGCGAAAAGAGAACAAAAACTTTGCTTTCGCCTTGTTGCTTACCGCGTTAACGACATACGTAAACATGGCTAAAGGAGACGAGCATGAACCCCAGATATCTCCGCCTGGTAAACTTGATTTATAGCGTATCCCCATCCTGTAGAACAATGGAAATTTGGAAACAAATGTCGGAAAATTATTTTATATTGGCCAAATTAAATGACCAATCTGAACATTATAAAACGGCTTTAATCCTGCACTGTGTCGGACCTGAAGCGCTAAAGCGTGTTAAACCAAAGAAACCAAGATCCGTCAGAAAAGATTGACTCCTATGCCACATCTTAACGCTATATGGCTAAGACATGTTACTTGTGTAATTGCTTACATGACTCTCTTATACGCGATGGCGTTGTTCAAGGCTGTACAGACAACCACACACGTAAGCGATTACTGCAACAAGGGAATCTTACATTGAAATTATGTGTCGATAATTGTCGCAGTACTGAATCCACAGCAACTCAGTTAAAAGTGATGGGAGGTAAAGACGATACTGTAAATAAAGTATCCAACTACAAGCCGTTTAGACACTGGTCCAAGGGAAATAACTTTTCGAGGCAGAAATCCTCTCCTGGCCAAATCGACTGTAAATTCTGTGGTCGTCGTCACGAAAAGAAAAAGGAAAAATGTTCAGCCTGGGGTAAAACCTGTAACATATGTGTAGTAGGAAATCATTTCTCACCTTATTGTCCGAACAAGACAAAATATAATCAAAATAAAGTACACTCACTATTACCAGACTCTGACTCTAGTGATAATGACTTTGTGTATAACATTAAATCTAAAGATGAATATAGTAATAAGATGAAAAAACACTACTGATTGGTGAACAGTCAATTAAATTTCAATTTGTCTCTGGTGCAACTGTTAATGTGTTGCCGGTTATTTATATTTAAATACCAAGCTAGAGCCGTGCGATTAACAGCTCCAAATGTGGAACGGTTCGAACCAATCACCCTTAGGTAAGTGTCGTGTTGTGTTAAGAAACCCAATAGACAGAACATATATGCTGTTGAGTTTATTGTTGTTAAGCAAAACCACACTCACTTTTCTTACACTTTTGTATGCTTCAAGATAAAGTAAAGTTCTGTCAAGCTTTATCTTGTTGTTTTGATGTCTCTTCCTCCGGAATGCAACAGATTTTTTCGGAAGAATCCCAGCCCACTGAATTGAGAATGTCGTACCTATGGGTGACTCGCTGTCGAGCAGGTTGCCGTGACATCCAAACCTCAATATGAAGTACTCAATTGTCTTTTTTTTCTAATTCATAGTTTGCCCGCTGTATATCGAATGGCTTCAACACAATTAACACCTACAAAAACAACTTAAAAGAATGGCGTTTGACTGACCCTTCAACAAGTTTTAAACGACCACTCGGGTTACGTTGTACATAATTACATAGTTTGGAGCCAAACCACGTCTATGAACATCCACGTTTTAGTAGCCTACCGTGACAGTTATGCTGTAACGTTCTCTGGGACTAGTGTTATCGAAGAAGCAGGTGATGAAATGCACAAAGCTGCCATGCAAAAAGCCTACGAAACCATCTTACCCGACATTCGTAAGCCGATCCGCGACGAATATCTTCACCTGAGCACACGTTGTCTCGACTTGAAACCGGATCCTATACACCGAGAAGTCATGAAAACAAAGCGTTGTTTGGAAGATATACTCGAGATCCCATCGGGGGAAGCCTTAAGTTACGCTGTACGGATGAGAAAGAAGCTATTCGACCCCATGCAGACACCATGCTGATCACCGACAACGAAGACCAGTAAACCTCAGCGACTCGGACAATGCCGTGTGATTCACTCGGATCAACGTATACAGACCAGTCATTCGTCTTTTTCAATGTCATGTCACCAATACAATTACAATGCAACATGGTATGAGTTGTTCTGGTTTTCTTTATCATGACCCACATAACTCCCGTCGAGCCCGTCGTGACGGCGTGCTGACGCCAGAGAACGCCACTAGACGCCGTAGAAATGAGCGCTCATCAAGGTAGAGATCAAGGTCAAATGGTAATTACTCACATGTTGATAGTCAATGGTATTCCGTATTAAAAAGTCGACCTCTATCGCTTTAAAAACCGACGAAAGCCCGTCTTCGCTTTTCCTAAATAACACACCACACCCAATCAGTCTACCCAACCCAGGCCCCAACCAGCCTCCGAATTCTAACACAACGAAGCACAACGAAGATTTGTTTTCGAGTCAACGCCTTGATCGTATCATGTGACCTAGTTCTAAAAATAGAACAAGCTCACGAAAACTGCAGTCACCCTGCTGTTGTCATGACATCAGTCACGCCCTGGGGTCTGCGCCGCTTTTTTCTGTGGTCTTTTTTATATCACGGGAAGACACCCACGCAACCCTATGACAGCCCTAGGAGCAACCCTTCCTCAGTCAGTCGTGCGCTGTTAACCATCCCCTTCCCACTACATAATAAGTAACAACCCTTCCTTATGATGTAATAGTAAATGCTAAATGAAATGCCCGAATGTACACAGCGTGTTCACAGCGCCATCTATAAGTCTTACCCATTCCCTTCCCACTACAACCCTTCCTTATGATCTAATAGCAAATGCTAGCTCAAGTGCTCGGATGCCCACTGCGTGTTTACAGCGCCATCTATAATTTTTACCCATCCCTTTCCCATTACATGATAAGTTACAACTCTTCCTTATGATGTAATAGTAAATGCTAGCTCAAATGCCCGGATGTACATCGCAGCACAGCGCCATCTATAATTACAACAACACCATATACACGTCATTCTTATTAACGTACAAAAGACCCGCATGACCACATCGCCCTCTATAATTTTCATTTTTTCAGTACTTAATAACGTACGTTCCTTCATTGCCAGTAGTCCGGGATCATCCCGGGCAGCCGACACACTTGCCATGCACTCCGGTGACCCCTCACGACGCCATCAAGCTCAACCTGTGACGACACGTAGAGGGCTCTGCTCCCTTCTGCTATTTAGTACTTCATAACGCATAGTTTTTATTTATGATGTACTTAGGAGCCACCACCCGCTCCTTAGTACATAATAACGTGTAATCCTTCTTTGTATGTAATAAAATACTACTACATACATAATAGCCGGAGTCAAAATGACTCCCGGCTACTACTTATGTAATGAACAATTAGCACTAGGTAACGTTATACCCTTCCTTATTATGCAATAACACATAATAACCGAGTTGCCCTCTCTATACTACTATTGTATAACATAAAGATAAGACAAAGACAAATGCTTTTTGAGTTCATTAATAGAATTGAGATAATGTGTATATAAATACGATCTGATCATCCATTGGTTGTTTTTTAATAATGACGACCAGCAATATGTAATCTATATTACAGAGTAGTTACGTTCATACAGAAAAAAAGGGCCTAGTGAATAAAACTCTAGTATAGTCATTATCTTTAGGGTATCAAGGATTAAGTCCGAAGTGAATGTTTTAGGGAACTAATTCAGTATTCCAGGTAACAATTGCCAAATGAATTCTTGTCACGATGGTGCATGAGTTGAATGTAATATTCTCTATTAATTAATGTCTTCTCGGCGTGCTGCAGACTGAGGGTTAGAAAGCAGGCAGAACAAGGCTCTCATACATGCGTTTCTAGATCGTCTTCACAATCATGTAGGTTAACCATGTATGATTATTGTTCAAAGAAATAACAGTTATATAAGTAAATAGGTACAAGGATCAAAAGAATCGTAAGTTAAATAATTGTAAAACGAAAAGCGAAAAAAATCACAATTCTGTAACATGTTGCTTTTTTTGATTGACTTTTGTCTGCCACAACTGCGATTGATCTGGCACACGAGACGCTGTATCTCTATTATGTGGTCTGGGAATCAGTCTGAGAAGTTGCCTGATATGAAATCTGATAAATGTATTTCCCTTCATTTGAGGTAAGTGTATGTATACTTGTTGTTTTATAATCTAGTACTCCCTCTGAGTAAGTACAGAAAGTTTGCAGGTGTATTTGTGCTGTAAACAGTGGAGGAACATGAATTTTCCAACAGAACATTTTTTCATAATACTTTCCATTTCTTTGGCTGTGTTGTGTTCCTGTATATATTTTAGTTGAACCTCTCGTCCGTCTTGTGAGTTTAAACATACCCTTGAGCACCGTATTAAACACTTATCAATAACAAAGATTCAA
This sequence comes from Mopalia vespertina, assembly GCA_030265115.1. Lineage (NCBI taxonomy): Eukaryota > Metazoa > Mollusca > Polyplacophora > Chitonida > Mopaliidae > Mopalia > Mopalia vespertina. Next base: position 11,747 of record JAQQZZ010130004.1, on the reverse strand, counting down.
AGTTTAGATATGTATATTGTTGACGCTACAAATATATCGTAAGTGCATGCTTTTTGTTAGATAATGGCGATAAAGGATGACAAGAGAGAGTTACTGACGTCACAGAGTAATGTCTACGAGAAGCAGAAATCCGTGGAGATCTCATACGGAACGATGTCAGGTAAATGATATTAACTAATTTAACGAGCACAATTAATGTTTCGTACACTGATGAATATAAATAAATTCTGGTCTGTTCGATGAATAAGTTTGCCATTCAATAAATAAATTTAAGACACACGTATTATCACTGTTACGTCTTATTTGAGGGATGGTTACATAGGCCATTCTACTGTATTACTCTTACTCGACGGATGGTTACATAAGTCATTCTACTGTTTACCTCTTACACGTGGGATGGTTACATAAGCCATTGTAAGCCTTCTGTTTACCTCTTACTCAAGGGATTCTTACATAGGCCATTCTACTGTTTACCTCTAACTCGATGGATGGTTACATAGGTCATTCTACTGTTTACCTCTTGCACGGGATGGTTACATAAACCATTGCAGGCCTACCCTTTATTTTGTAAACGTGTTGCCATTTGTTCTCGTTGTTTTGGTCTGTTCCAATCTCATTTTATTTTAAAAGTCGGATTTGTGATCAAATATCTCAAGGTGCAGATTCCACATTTCCATTATTTTGAAGGTGTTCACGAAAAAGAGAAAAGCCACATGAAGCCAGCGAAGACTCGTATGGATAGATGGTTTCCCACTGGTTTTAAGCACGAGCTAAAGGAGCTGTACGCCTTTGCATGGCCTTTGGTAAAACGAAAAAAATACACCACCCCCCCCCCAAAGAAAAAAAAAACAAAAACCCCACCACAAACACATACACACAAGTAACAATCTCAACAAGTTGTGTAGATTAGCCTTGATAAATGGTTTTTCAGCCATTTAATGTGATGTTTTGTATTTCAAATCAGATAGACACAGTATCTTTAATGAGTGATCTGGAGATATAAAATTTATGTAACGAGGGTAGTAATTTTCATTTCTTCGAAGAAAACTACTACCCAAGTTTCATAAATGTGATATCGGGGTCACGAATTTGATATTCTATTTATCCCATAAATTTGCCTTTTTGTAGCAATTTTAATCAGAAAACAATATATATTTTTGCTTAGCTGTCGAGAGAGAAACGAGAAGCGCGCAATGGTACAAACACATCTGGGTCAGTGTAAAGCGTTCAATAGAGTGATCACACCCGCGTAACAGAAAACAGTGCCGGTTGAAATGCAATGTTTATTTAACTGAAATATGAGAGAAAAGAACAAAAATAGCTTTAATTCGAACCAATGTATAACAATTATTACTGACCTATTTATAAATCATTACAGAGATATTTTAACACTTCCAGACACATGGAAGTGTGTCGTGACACTGACTTATGTACAGAGGTTACATAGGTCAGTGGTCGTGACGCGCGTTGCACTCTTTCACTCTTTCAGTACGAAACTTGGAATGGATCGTAAGACAGATTGAAAACGAGAGAAGTGTAAAATCTCCTGTCATAAATTAGATGATGATTTTATAACACGAACACGTCGGCGGATGCCAAAGGTTCATTAGTGTAACTGATATGTGCTGCGATTGCCAAACTGCAGGTCAGCCATGATCGAATCGAACAGTGCAACGCCATTTGCAAGTTGTAAAATAAAATATTCCGTGTAGGTTGTAGCTTTTCATTGGTTGAATTGTAACAATGAAACAGAAAGTGACCAACCAGAGAGTGGGAAAGCTGTTTCCCACGTGTGGAGATATGAAACAAATATCAGATGGCTGTATAAGGCCTACACTGAAATGCACTTATTTGTGGGATAATGTAATATATTATATAAGACATTGCAATGCTCTTTGTTTACATTTTTGTCGTATAATTGGTGTCTTTCTTTCATAAGGAAAGCCTGAAGCAGTTAGACAACTTGAACGAATGTTTATTATACTCGTATTATGTAGACAATTGCTAAATATAAACTCCTGTTGGCAATTTTGTCATAATGTTTATTAAAACAAAAAACATAATTATATTCATCCGTCACCACTGTATACATTTGTCACAGCAAAATCGTACCTTTATTTTTTTACATCTGACAAAGTGTTATGTCATTTACACATAAACAGCAAGTTCATTAAATTAGAACTTAGAATTTGGGAATTTTAAATCCGCCCCACTTTTCTGTCAAATACTGTGGCCTTCCGGACAATTCAGTTTATTTAAATAAATTTTTGTCCACAGGTATTGACGACATTCCTGAACTTCTTTATCCGGGTGACAGGCACCATGTTTTCTGGACAGTTAGGGCCCGTAGAACTCGATGCTGTGTCTATGGGGGTGTCGGTACGTGGACACCGACATGTTCTTTGTTGGAAATATTACAAGTTAAAAGTTGATTTGAGTCTGATATATATGTGCTATATTTGGTAATTGGAAGCGAAAGGTTTAATTCGCAACATCAGTTTGTTTTCTATACTTATACGTGAAAATTTTTGAGTTATGACGTTTCCATACTAATAATGACAATCTGTATTAATTGATATAGCATCCTTAGCTATGACATATAAATCAAGTCATCTATCCAACAAACATATTCAATTGTTTGTTGATACGTGCGCAGATTTCTGTTTCCAAAGCACAAGCTGATAATAACTAAAAACTGAGAAACACAAATACTAAAGCAGCTTGTGTGATAATTACATTGCTAACAGAAGACGTTATTATCATTTGCTTGATTTCAGATCGCCAACGTGATAGGTACCTCGATCGGGATCGGTTTGATAGCCGCCTGTGACACACTCTTTGCTCAAGTAAGAAACCATTTCGATGATTGTATGATTATATATTCTGCTCTATAAAGATTGTTTGTTTGATTATTTTTAAAGAAGGCGCGCCAACTCGACGGGAGAATGAAACCATCTCGATGTCGGGCAAAGAAATCGTGACAAGAAAGGACATCCAAGAGACGTAAAACACATCACACACTATGACAGACCGGCTTCTAACATCTGAAAACAACATGAAGCTCCCTCCCCCCGGCCTCTCTTTACATAGATCACCACACAAACACACCGATTAGTCTGAGCAAAGCTATACGTATCCCTTATTTAAGCCGATCGGAATTTAATGTGACAAATCTTCAAACCAGACAAAAAATATACACTAGAAAACAAGTAGCAATCAAGTGTCAGAAAGATACAATAAAGTCCCCATTAAATAAGTTATTTATCTCGGCTTGGCTGTCTTGACAGATGTGATCAATAAAGGATATTGCACACTGAAGGTTTAGTACCATTAATATTAAATAAATTAAAAACTGCTGAGCTACGCCCTGTAACTGTTTGTTGCGTGGTTCAGGAGTGCGGGTTTAAATTAACTATAATACAACCCACGTATGACTCTTAAGCCCAATGAGAGTCTCGTATATATATACTGTCAGAAAGTGGGTGTTGCAGGCGGCCCTCTGACGTCAAAATGGTCGAGATTCGTGGCCGTTTTAGTAACTTCACAATGAATAAATGGGTGTGACGTCATTTAAGAAACCGCCACTATCATGAATGTTGTGACGTCAGGATGGCATGGATTAAATTACCTCCATTAATTGGCAACATTACGTACTAGTCTACCATTCACATCGGATTCGTGGCCGTTTAAATAACGATGGTTCGTGGTTTCATGGTTATCCATAACTTTTCCAAGATTTTCCAAAACCAAAAAGTCAAAATTTCCATAACCACCTACACAAGGTTATAGTAATTGGAAGATGGCATTTAAATGCTCGTTTTGGGAGTAAGCGGGAGAACCACTTTTATAACACAAATATGGATTTAGTTAATTGTTGGGGTTTTTATCATACCAGTACAGGACAAGTAGGCCTACAGGTTTCTAATTAGGGCACCCACTGCGAGTGAATCGAGTGCCTGAGGTGGTTACCGATCGAGAGCACTTGCAAGAGGAGGGCCCGGGATGGGGGTGCCCCCCTCTCCGGCTCTTTAGATTTTTTTTAGGAATAATAAGTCAAAAGATGCAATTTGGTGGTACTTGAGAAATATATATTTGTAGAAGGACTGTAATGGAGTGAGCTTAAGCGATAATATATACCTTTTCAATGCAAATCAACTTCCAAATTTAAATCGGGTAGATGTATTGTAGAAAATTATGAAATGACAACTGCTTTTGTTGGAAACTAATCGACTAAAAAAAACACAGCTGCGTACCTGTATGATTGAGCCCTGTGATAACCATTTTCCAACAGAGCATCACTACAAAATAGTAATCTGGACATTCAAACTTTGCAAATAAACCGAATGGGTAAACAAGGAAGAGTTTACAGCGTCGGATTATGATCAAATGTGTCAAAAATGAGCTTTTCACAAGCTAACGAAAATAAGACACTGAAATGGACCTCTGTGACGTCAGAGGACCGCGTTGCAGGGATTAAATTATCTCCCTTGGCAACTTTACGAGTCTGCCATTCACACCGGACGCGACTCGATGTCGCGCTTCACAAAAATAATGTAGAACATACTTTTATTGTAATACAGTTCATACCACATCCTGCTGCAGTCGCCTGCTGTGTAACGTATTGCCAATGCCACACCAAAGCGATGAGACTCGACCCAACTCAACCAATCAGTTGTGTCTAGTTGAGGATAGTTGACATAAGTCTGAAGTTCAAGTCACACCGCCGCGACGGAACTCAACCATCCGTCTTAGGCTTTCTCGTGAGACGGAGAAGGAGCGCGACCAACACCCCTGCCAGACAACGCTTCGAATGTTATTACCGAAGAACGTTCTCCGCCATTTTAAGCTAAAGATCATGTGACTAAAACTATTGGTTTCATTGGCTGAGCGTGTCATTACAGTTGCAGTTCGTCGTGAACCAAGTCAGTCCCGACGCCGACCAACTACGAATGAACATGCTCAACTTGATCCGACGACTCGCAACGGGACACAACTGACGTCGTTAGAGGTGTCACACCGAAGAGACGGTTACCGACGGCCAGTTGAGATGAGTTGAGTTGGATGCTGTCGGATTGGTGTGACATGACCTTTACATTATAATGTTGTTCTTTTCCATTGTGACGTCATTGTGTTAACGAGTCAACCAATGCCAAAGCAATCGTATTCTCGCGAGAGTTTCTATAGTGGACGAGACTAAGACAACTCTCGTTCGCTATGCCGGGCCATCGCGCATTAATTTTTAATTTCCGCCAATACACAGACCAGCAAATAAAAAAAGTGCAAAACAGGATGGCCCGGGTGTATCTTAGAGTCAATGTCTCGACGTAGGAAGTAAAATCGATTCTGTTTTAAAATGATGTCAAAGCATAGGCTTACGTGCATGTCGGGATATCCCTCGGGCATTTCCGTACCGTAAATAATCTCGGGCGATACATTTAAGATGGCCCACTTAACCACGTGTTTATTGTTTACGTCTGAAGGCTATTCTTGTGATGATATGAAGACGTCATTTGAGCTACATCATTATTTAAATACTTACAGCGGACGAAATTTGAATTATTTGCAACAAGTCATACATAAAAAAGTAACAGTGTTTTGTTTAAATGTGATATTACCCGAGAAACGAGCTTGTCTGATGTGGGTTTTTTTTTTACAAATCCGCGGAATACTTTGGTTGATTTCCATTTATGCGTACATCCGGCGGTTAACATTACATGTTTTCGTGTAATATTCTTGCTTCCATTCACCTCCGAGATAAATGTACCGGTACGGAAAGTGACGAAGGATGTTCCGACATGAGCATACGTGTAGGAATAAATCATGTCATGCAGCGCCCAGCGTGAATATTACCCATGCGACTTGTTGGGTCTCGTCCGATGTGAATTGGACCTTCAAACAATATGCCATAACTTTATATTGTTCGGGTGAGTGTTTATGCTGTCAACCATTCACGAGAGCCATATTATATGATATTCAAACTTAAGTGCGCAATAGACTTTATATTATTTATATGATAGTAATATTTGTAAATCAGAGCATTTTCCAAATTTTCGCTGACAATTTTTAAATTTCTACAATCGTGAAATATAGTACTATTCGAAAGATGATGTCAGCCAGGAAGACGTTATTCCAAATGTGATAACAAATAACGCGGTCGCTATTTTACCGTGATGCAATGAAAGTGTTCGTACGCAACGCCTTTTATATGAGAAACGACTGTTGCTCGAAGCGCTATTAAAATTAATCAATTATTAGATGACGTTACGACATGTTGAAGGTATATCTCTAACCCGGTATTGGCGATTTTATCTGGTGTTAGCGGCTAATCGTCTTTTGAGCAACTGGCCCCGGGTAGGTCACCTATCGATAAATAATATAAGTTGTTTCATAATATGTGGTTTAGATCTGTACCCTCACTATATCGGTTGGGAATATTATGGAGGACCTAGCAGTGTTTTGGCTTCTGGGATTCAAGTAATGATAACGATAAAGAAATACTATAGCTGTCCATAAGCATCTATATATACAGCTCAGTCGGTAGAGTGTTGGGCCTGTAACCCAAAGGTCCCGGGTTCGATTCTCAGTGGAGGCAAGCAAATTTTTCTCTCTTCATTTATTCAAAATATATATACATCTATATATCTATATATATATCACCTGTAATCAGACTGAATGTAATATACTCGTTAACATATTTTCTTATGTTGCTTCTAAAACTATTCACTTGTATATATAACGTTTATATGTCGATAACTGCCATCAAATTATGTTGACATTTTTTTAATTTCCGACGCCCTCATACATGTAGCTGACTTGATTCAGCAAGCATTTTTTAAACTTTTACCCATATGCGATTCTGCATTTGAAAGCCACTTAGAATATATGTGACCACCAAACATTCAACAGAAGAAAAGGCCCGTACAAATCTATTTACAAAGTGGTTGGAATATCCTTTCTTACCTCCGAAACTCCGCTGCAAGATTGATGGCACCTCCAACCAAATGAATCGTATTGTTCCGTAAGTGAGACGCCCACAGTTTTCCTTGTTTACGCGTATATGCAAAGATAAGTTCCAAAGAAATGCATGTTGTCACCCACTAAACCTTGAGTTCCATTTGAATATTTATCTTTTGTCCAACAGTCGTATGGAAGTATCAATAAGAAACAGGTGGGAATTTATCTCCAAACAGGTGAGTCCACCCGATAGACGGACGTGTGCATGTCAGATTTCATCCATAATTGTTCTGGTAGAATGATGATAACGGCGTCTGACAGTAGTTATAGCAAATCAGGTGGGAGTTTATCCCCAATCAGGTGATTCCACCCGATAGACGAATCCGCGCATGTGAGGCTTCATCCATAATTGTTCTGGTAGAATGATGATTACGGCGTCTGACAGTAGTTATAGCAAATCTTCGACCAGCGTCTGACAGTAGTTATAGCAAATCATCGACCGGCGTCTGACAGTAGTTATAGAAAATCCTTGACCGGCGTCTGACAGTAGTTATAGCAAATCATCGACCGGCGTCTGGCAGTAGTCATAGCAAATCTTCGACCAGCGTCTGACAGTAGTTATAGCAAATCTTCGACCAGCGTCTGGCAGTAGTTATAGCAAATCATCGACCAGCGTCTGGCAGTAGTTATAGCAAATCCTTGACCGGCGTATGACAGTAGTTATAGCAAATCTTCGACCAGCGTCTGGCAGTAGTTATAGAAAATCCTTGACCGGCGTCTGACAGTAGTTATAACAAATCTTCGACCAGCGTCTGGCAGTAGTTAAAGCAAATCCTCGACCGGCGTCTGACAGTAGTTATAGCAAATCATCGACCAGCGTCTGACAGTAGTTACAGCAAATCATCGACCAGCGTCTGACAGTAGTTATAGCAAATCTTCGACCGGTGTCTGATAGTAGTTATAGCAAATCATCGACCAGCGTCTGACAGTAGTTATAGCAAATCATCGACCGGCGTCTGACAGTAGTTATAGCAAATCTTCGACCAGCGTCTGACAGTAGTTATAGCAAATCATCGACTGGCGTCTGACAGTAGTTATAGCAAATCATCGACCAGCGTCTGACAGTAGTTATAGCAAATCATCGACCGGCGTCTGACAATAATTGTGGTGCTGTCTCCCTCTTCGACATTTTGTTGCTCACTGATTTAGAATTGAACATAGACAAATAAGTTGTCGGAAGTCTGGCTCATTTCAAGGGCGAAACATCCCGTGTATAATTGTGAAAAGAACATTTAAGCTGTATCGACACTGCTACTGTAATGAGGGATTTCCTCCAAAAAATGTTATTATGATAAAGCTTCAACCCTTCTTGGTTGATAAATAATTCTCATAGCTATAAAAGGACTATAAAGCACGTGATTGATATATTTGAAAAAACACAATGTAAAAATTTAAATTAAAAATCTTATGTTCTTAGCAATTGTCATAAATTTGAAACGTTGGTGCACTTGGATAAGTTTTACAAAGCAAATACAATGTTTGGCAGTTGTCGTGGCGGGGCAGTGGTTCAGAACCGGGTGTGTGTAACGTTGCTAAAACTTTGTGAACCGTCTTCAAACAATTATAGAACAATCACCGACTGAATTATGTTTCTGCTTGTGTTTCCTCAGCTATCTACATATCAAGCCTATCCTGCGTTGTGTCTTGGGCACTTCTATTCAACACAAACTACATCCTGTTATTATGTGGACAAAATCCAGCAGTGGCTGAGTAAGTATATATTGGAAAACACAGTCGTATCAAATTCAAAAGGCTTGATTAGTCCAGCAATGTGTGGTTTAATTCGTCGTGTGGTTTCATGCAGCATTCAGTACAGTCATGTTAGTCCAGCCATAGGTTAGTGATGGTGGTTAAATAAGACCAAACATGCCCCCCTCGAGCACGATTGAATTAGTCCAGTCATTCTGCATAGCATTGTATTCAACAGAAGTTTAAGTTCAAGTGGTCAAATCTACCCATACAAAGGTAAGTATGAATTTGACAAAATCTCATCCGTGGCGCAGTGTGGTCTCTAAAACTCAGCTCTGGTACAGTGAGTCTGAGCACAGACACTTTGAGCCAGATACAAGTCTGACAGTCAACAAGATATAATTATGGCATTCGTTAAGACTTGAGTTGTTACAAATGACAGACTTGCTTAGTGGCAGACTCGTATCTTGCTTATATAGTTTGTGGTTCAAGATATTCAACTAAAATCTCAAATTTAAATGAAAGTTTGAAACAGTTAAAGTCTAGAAATTTTTTTGGTAACATTTAACATTGATGGTATCTGATTGAACGTTTTCATAACGTGACGAATTTTTCTTTCAGGGCCACCGAAGAGTTTATGTACTACTTCATGCCGGCATTATATGTAAGTCACGTGGGGTTTGCCTACTGTTGTTGTTGTTGCCGTCCTTATCTGTTTGTCGTATTTACCAAAATTCTTTACATTTCCAATTCATTTTTTTAAAATACTGCTCTATTTGTAACATAACAAGCGTTCTGAATTATTTTATTTCAGTTCTTGTTTTTGTTTCAACTCCTCCAGAAGTATTTACAAGTCCAGGTGAGATAAGTCAGTTAAACCGTGTTTCAATCTACAAACAATCACAAATACAATATATTGATTGTTTGGTGATTCGCGACGTATTAAAGGGAAATTGGTTCTTTTTGTATCGCGGCGGTGTTTTCCTATCAGTGAATGTTTCAATAAGTTTCAAATAGTAACACCAATATGTTTCAAATAGTAGATCAATATCAATATGTTTCAAATAGTAAACCTATATGTTTCAAATAGTAGACCAATATGTTTCAAATAGTAAAACCAATATGTTTCAAATAGTAAACCAATAAGTTTTAAATAGTAGACCAATATGTTTCAAATAGTATTCACAAATCATTCTATGTCATCATGCTTATATAGATCCTAGCAGACGGGAAACACGTACAACACACACTGGCCCGCTCTGGATAAATAACCCACTGAACATGAGCTTTTTTCAGTTCCGACACTTCAAACTTAAGACGTTCATGAGAGAAACACACGATGTCTGTCGTATTAAAATGTTATTAAGACAATGAAAGTTCATCCTATTGTATATCCTTATTTTCTGGGTGTCGTGATAATTGAAATCTTTAAGAATATACCCAGTGATGGGTTTCCACCGGGCCAGTTAGTTATAACTTACCACAAATACCGTCGAAGTCGCTGGAAATAAAATAACCGTTTTTATATTTTATTTCAGGGTATAATAATTCCGATTGTGATCATTGGTATAATAGCTAATGTTGTCAACATAGGTCTCCAATATCTCATACTCAACGTGTTGCAATGGGGGATAAAGTAAGTGTACAGTATTCAAATCTCGGGGTATTCTCACGCAATGAATCCATGCTGACATTGCACGTGTTGAACATCGAAGGTTTGAGCTGGCGAACGATGAGCACACATCTGTAACTAAATACTCGTTTAAGTACACCAAAGGTTCTCTCCTAAGGTTGTGGGGAGTATTATAGCATTGAGAAATACCCTTGAGTTCGATTTTAAATCCCAATTTACCAAACACATGAACGGACTCTACATACATTATTCAAATTTATTTACTCTGTATATCAAGTATACTTGCTCTTAGCCAGCCACAAGAAAACGGTTGATATGTGGTATAATAATGACCACTATCCCCTTATATTCATGAACAATATTACACGTAAATAATAATAATAATATATATATATATTCTCTCTTCATTTATTCAAAATATATATATAATAATAATATTAATAATATATCCTTAAGCTGAAATCTACCAAATAAGCAGTCTTAGCAAATTATAAAAACGACAAAGGTTCAGTTTAATTACAAGATAGTTAAAAATCTTTTATGAAAGATTTTATAAAAGGTTTGTCAACTGACGAATCAACATTAATACAACTTTAACTTAAACTATTTTGCATCATAATTGTTACAGAGGAAGTGCTATTGGACAAAGTATATCTTACTTTATCTTGGCGGCGTTAACATTAGCATATATGTTGATCACGGGTTCTCACGAGAAAACCTGGGCAGGTAAGAGGACAACTTTCAATCTGTCTTTGAGAATTACATCATTTTTAAACCATATATCATTTCGTAAGGCCAAAAACTATTATTCAGAGATTTTAGGTGGGTAACCGACCATGAGATAAAATAAAGAGATGAATTTGTAGGATGGAGATATTTGACATTTGTCAATTCCCTCTTTGTCAACCAGTTTTAAGAAATCTAAGGTGTTATACTAACGCGAATAAATGGTTGGGTAGTGTTAAAGAAATATTGTTCAAATCAGTTCTCCATAAAATATTTACTTCCTTTTCACCAGATATATATTGATTTGGTTTTATTCATGGTGCCTTGGGTATGATTTCACTTCAGACAAAAGGTGAGACTAATAACTACTTGTCCGATATTCAAACGGTATTTTACTGTGCTTCCAGTATTCATGCACTGCCTGCCACCAGATGCCCGACAGCGAGTGATTCACGTTGAACCGGCATATTTCCCAATTGCCAATGAAACAACCTGGGGCAATTACGGTCTTGCTGGACCCCTTTATCGATTTTCAGCACACCCGTTGTATTTAATCTATTATACAGAAGAATATAAATCTGTACCATATATAGGTATATATTTGTGGGAAGCTTGAATACTCAGGATTACATATATGTGAATGTGGTGAAAATCCAATCATTATTTCTAAAAATATTGCAAAATG
>JAQQZZ010129993.1:0-13863 GCA_030265115.1 Mopalia vespertina | reverse complement strand
TAATTTTACAGTATTTCAGTTAATTAACGGGGAACATGTAAACTTAAAATAAACGGCAAGCTGTAAAATAACGACAAACCGTAAAATAACTGCAAGCAGTAAAAAAAACGGCGAAAGTTTGGCAGCCGTACTGCCAGTTCTATCGTCGTAATTTTACGGTGATATTCTTTACAGTGTAAATGAAGGTAAACCGGGTGCATAGATTAAAATTTTAACTATGGCCTCCAGTTAGTGTATTTATGATTTAAAATACAGAAAAAAATGTTGTCGACCAATTGTTTGGTCTATGCAGATTGTGAACGTCAACTTTCCTGTATCAATAGCATATACAGCGGACTGCGTTTTGCGCATGTAGACTACACGGTTCTGATTAATGGTAGTGTTATTTTGTCTGATTGGTGATAGTAAAACTCAAGTTCTTTGGGTTTGAGTTTATAAAATGTGTCCTCACCAGCGGTGGTGCTACTTCTGCTTGCGTGATTATATTTTTCTCTGAAAGATATAATTGTGTCACGTATATATAACTCTTCAGTTGTATTTTCTGCAAGTGATGATTTACACTCTGATGAATATGAATTTTATATCCAGTGTGTTTCGCATCAGTTTCTTCGACTGAATGCCAGTATAAAGACTTGTACCGTGTCATATCTGTATTGAAACTTACTACTTCATGTTATATAGGTAATAGTTTCTATGGTAACGAACACAGTCTTTGTGTAGCTTTCGTTTGACGTTTGCACGCTCGAGGAAGTACTGTGGGTGCCAAACAAATATCAACACCACATAGTATTATTCTCTTTAGTAACAGACCCCGGTTGGTGTATTGTTTCCGGTCCGTGTCCCTTTTGACAACTATCTTACAGCTTTTGATTTTCAAAGCTGAACAGATTCACGTTTTCTTCACATATATAGGCCATAGAGTGATTTCGGGGATAACTCTGGTTCCTATTCTAGCTCGTCGGTTTGCTTAATAAACTGTGGACACGTCCTGCATTTCCTCAAAAACATCATGTGACGGAACTATTTTATTTGTTTATATAATTTACGCTGTACTAAACGTTATTTCACTCAAATGTAACGTGTCACTCAAGGAAATCACATCATATCTTTCCAAATACATATATTATGACATTAATGTTGATCTTTTGAGAAACAAAAAACGGACGCGAAAGACCTAGAACTTAATCTTTCTTTTGACAAAATTTAAACTGTAAAAAAAACCAATATTCATGATTCTTTGATTTAATCTTTGTGTTAATGATCTCAAGTGAATACAAATGCAATTTGTAATAACTGTTTGTAGTTGCGTTGTTACAAATTGTCTTTGTGTGTTGCAACGCAGTTTGCGATAAAGACTCAATTTGTTACAACGGATTTTTGGTTAAGTTTGTTATAATTTCTTTCCAAATACATCTTTTGATCTTTTGAAAGAATTAAAAATGCAGGAAATAACATTTATCAATGTTTGACTACCTCTTTCTATAAACGTTCTCAGATAAATCAAAACGCAATTTGTAAAAATTACTACACTATAAAAACAATTCCTTAACACATTTATCGAAACCATTCCATAACACCTTTAATGTGGGATTTTCCTTTACCTGTGTGTAATTTTTTCGTAAGCTGTTTAGGATAATCCATAAATATGTTTGGATTAATCTTTGACCACGAGACAAATTACCATTCCTAGATTCCTTGGAATTAAGGGAATATTCCGTTGGTGCTTTATTCGAGGAATATTACAAATAGCGTTTGTTACAAATTGCGTTGACAAAAGGCAACAAGAAATGTCTTGCATGTTAACAATACATCCATTCTTAGTAATTCTTATCAATTACGTTTTAATTTATGTGATCATTTAAAGAATGAATTAGTCACTGATTGATAAATATTGTTTTCTTTTTCTTTTTAATTTTGTCAAGATACATTAAATTCCAGGTATTTTCACCTTCACTTTTTTCATAAAATCAACATTAATATTAAATAATACTCGCATTTGGAAATAAATGATAACACATTTGATTAACACAAGATTTAGTCAAAGCATCATAAATATTGTTTTTTTGTTGTTGATATATTAAATTTTGTCAAAAGAAACCACGTTCATTTGTATTATATTTAGAACTACCACTGTATTACAAAATGAGTCTTTGAACAGTCTGTTGACAGAAAACGTTTTTAACACTCATGTGCTGAAACTGTTCTAGTCAACGTGATGCCGAAAAGCAGATTCAAAGTCGTAAAACGGTCGAAAAGTTGTAAAATGAAAACATCCTCAGCTATTCATATTTCCATCTACTATTGGTAAAAGATAAGCTTTTTAGCTTAGAATGTGAACTGAAAAGCTTGAAAGCTCGAAGCGATTTAGAGCTTTCCTGCTTCTAGCTTTCCCAAGTTTGTTTAGGAAGTTAGAAGTGAGAAGCGATGTCGAGCTTTCCATCTGTTCAGCTTTGAAAATCAAGACCTGTACGATGAATTGTAAAGAGGGACACGGACCTTACCCGACTACCACTGCATTCGAAATTGTCCTGGTTTACGACCAAGCCGTCTATATGCCACGTCATGGAGGTAAGACGGATGATCCCAATGTTGCAATATGCGTTGAAAAGCTACACGATACTTGATAGCTATAAAATGTCGGTTGGCGTTAACTGTGACGATTTTCTTACCATGTCAAGTTTTCAGAGAAACAGTATCACAGCAACGATACAAATGTCTGATTTACATGGTCTGTCCACTTCCGGTCGAAGATACCCACGAGCGGCACTAATTGTAAGTGTGCGGGACTGAGGTGTAGCCTATTAATGATAATATAATTATAATAATAATAATAATAATAATAATAATAATAATAATAATAATAATATAATAATGATAATATAATAATAATAATATACAATATTACTGAACCGTGGATGGAACATCGCAAAATAAAATTAAAAAATTTGAGAGGCCGGCTTAGTTTTTATTTTATTTTACCATGTCTCTTCCACGGTTTCGTACAATATATCAACAGTATTGTTGATGTGTAGATCTTTCAATGAGGACGACGGAGGTGTAAACCTTGAGTTGTTATATGATTTATTAAATAAATATGTTGGCGAAGAAGAGAATAGTGTAGGTTTTTACAAAGCTCTCTTCCCTTCATTTTCCTTATTAAAACACATATACATATACAGAGCAACGCTAGAAGTTATAGATTAACTCCAAGAGACAAGTTTTTGAATATATCTTAATCTCGGGTTTTTAATGATAAGCTGGAGCCTATATACCTCGAGAAAATAAATACTTTTTAAACCCAACCCTGGTATATACTTCAGTCATGTACTGAAGTGGTAAATTTGTCTATTTTTACGGTTCCACAGCTCATAACTAATTTGGATATAGCAATTGTCTTAAACAGAGATAAAGAAATGTCTTATAAAGTTTCGGAGCCTATCTTGAATTTCTCTACAGCGTATAACTAATTAACATATGGCAATTTTCTAGGCCAAATATTAAGATTTGCCAGACTTTGGTTTCCGAAGCCCGTCTCAAGAACCTTTGAATATATTAAAAACAAACTTTATATATACTCCGATCCGGTATAGAAGTGATGCCTGTTGCAATTTTTGTGTCAACATCGCATCAGTAATTTGCATATTGTAATTTTCTCGGTCTATAAAGTTAAGATAGGCAATATTTGGTTACCTGAACTTATCTCGAGAACCATTGTTATTTTTTAACAATATTTTTACATATTCTTCCAGTATGTAAACTAAAGTAGGGGCTATTTTTACGTTTCTTCAGTGTTTTACTGTTTGCATGTTGGACTTTTCTAGGTAACAGGTTAATATATGTTATCCATCGGTTCTCGTGGCTTATTTTGAGAACCGCTCAATATCTTTTTAACCAAACTTACCATATACTTTAATCAGTTATACTTAAATGGCGCCTTTTGATTTATTTGCTTTTCTACAGTGCAGAACTTATTTGCATATTGGAATTTTCTAGCTCATAGGTTAATATGTGCCATACTAAGGTTTTCAGAACTTGTCTCTGCAATCGTTCAATATTTTTAAACCGAACTATATCAGTCAAGTCCTCAAGTGGCGCCTTTCGCTCTATATTTACTATTCTGTAGTCCATAATATTTGCATATAGGAATCTTCTGGGTCAAAGGTTGATATATATATCATATATATGATATCGGTTTCCGAAACTTATCTCGGGAAACGTTCATTATTTTAAAAGCAAACGTTATATACTTTAATCATGCAGGTGCATGAGTGGCACGTTTTGCTATATTTCTATACATCACATAACAAATTTGAATAAAAGTATGGCTAATTTTCTAAGTCAAAGACTTACATGTACACCCTACTTTGTTTTGCGGTGCCTATCACAAAAAAACGGTCAATACTTGTCATGTATTTATATTTATATTTCTAAAAAGTACTCACACTCGCAAATGCATGTCGATTAATGAAAACCTATGAATCAACCCATGTCCTAGATAGACTCCTACTTATATGGTGTGGCTTGCGATAGTTACCTTTGTGTGTTTTCAAAGCTTCATTTGAGGACCATTTTTAACCGGAGTTGATACATGTATATATTTAAGCCAGGGTACTTAAGAATGTTAATTGGGGCTTTGTAATTTTGTTGTTGTTTTTTTTACAGGGCACAATCACTTAAGGTACATTGTTTGCATTTTGTTTGTTTCTTATAGGTCAAGGGTTAGTACATGTTAAGAAGTGTGGCTAGAATATATTTTAAGATACATGATTAAATTCTTACATTCATAAAGTGTAATATACTTGTATTAAATACTTATTATTGTTATAGTTTACATTGTCGTGGTAAATTCTTCGGGAGTATATACGGGCTTCCTTATTTCTGATGAGGGAGCCGTTTTAAAATGACACCGACATATCAAACTAAAAAGGATACTTTCCTTTTTATACTTCTCCCGCCTCATCGTATAAAGTAAAAGAATTCAATCAAGTAAAAAATGAATTTATAATAAATATATAAATAAATAAATTAATAAATATGGAAAGAATGAATGAAAGAAAGAAATCAAGCAAGAACCTTTATCTTAAACATGTTCAAGGATACTTCTAATCTCTTTACATGTCCAAATGGTCCGTTCTCACCATACTGTGTTGTTAGTGTTAAGGAATAAGGAGTTTCAGTAAGCCTTAAACATGACTTTCCCGTTGGAAATGTTTATTTTAAAATTCTCTGGGATTTCTTTAGCTGTTTATATACAGGACACAAAAGAAAAACGAAAAATAAGCCGGACTTCGTCCTAGTGAGGGTGAGTCATGCACAGTGACTCACATACCATATGTTTACAATTTCTTTTTCGTTCAAACAGTAAAGGTTGTTTGGAGGAAGCTTCATATTGTCAAAGCTCACTGATGTCAAACGCTATGCAGAACTTTGCTCGTCTCTAGGCCGTATTGCATTATTAACTGGCACGCTTTGTCTTATTACTCCTTGTTTTCGTCTTATGCGAAATATTAATTTATCTGAATTGTGAACTAAATTTGACGAGCATTAACATCTCTTTGACAGATTTACATGGTTGACAAAGGGGTGAATGAAAAACTGTCGTAACGGTTTGAGACACCAAAAGTCCCGATCTCTTTCTTCAGTTGGCCGCCATTTTTTTTTATTTCCGAATTCAAGGTTTTTCTAGTCCAACATTAGATCGTTTTTTTTACCCAAATGCACTTTTTCCAGTTATAATACTACTTGCTATGGAATTAAAGATAGTCGTTTATATGTAAGTGTTTTTATTTCTGATAGCAGCTGTGAAATGGAAATATTAAAGAGTGAAATCGCGTAAGTTTCGTTCAACACAGTCTTCTTCGCTTGTAAACCGGTAAAGCATCTCCGCAGTTCCCGCGCTCCGCGAGAAAGTTCGTGATTTCATCGACAATTCAACGTTAAAGCTTGCTGATACATATCCCTGTATATTGTAATCCCAGGTTGAACACAATAAATGGTGTAACTACATCTGTGAGGGTCCGATCAAATTGATGATATAATATCACTGTATCTTAAGTTGAACAAAACTGGCCTACTGTTTCAGAAAGGATGCACTCAAAATTTGACGGAAGGGTCAGTCGCGAGCAAACTGTCATGTTTGTTTTAGAATTAAAGTAAAACCAAACAATACTACAGATTAAAATGTAATTAAATAATAATTACGCATTTTCACTGAATCAGTTTCAAATATTACAGGAAAACATTTATATCACAAACTAAACTTAAATGCATCTGAATCTATCAACATCAACAAATTAGAACTCTGAATATTATTTTATTCCAGCTGTTGTTTTTATAACGTCTTTTTAAAAATCCATAATATTATAACAACAACCATTTTAGATAACGGATTAAAATTATTAGCTTTACATTTTAAATGAGAAGCGTCTAATCCTTAAATAATAACGGACGAAGATGCGCTGCCGCTGAGAAGTTAAAACAACAACAACAGAACTTACTATAACATGAGTCGCCAACAAATCTGAGACAAATGTGTTCAGGTCATGTCAGGTTTTCTGACATCAACTTGTTTCTCTGAAAGACACATGAAAGGTTTCTCGTCAATTTCCCACGACTAATTGAGCAAAAAAGTCGATTCATAATTGTTTTTTTATATGTCATACGCATTAAAAACAAAAAAAGGGTTTCCTGTTTTGGTTTTTTTTTCTTCTCTTTTTCATCAAAATGTGACAGGATTTCAATTCCAGGCTAGGTATTGTTTCAGTTATCGCTACAATCAGATTCCCTGTAACATGGTTATATTTCTGTAGTCACTTGAAGCCCTGTAATCGGGCTGTATGGTCTGGTAACCCAAAAACATTTGAATGGACTATTTTCAGTCATTCTGAGATAAAAAAATATAACATTCAATATGTTTGTATTGAAAAAGATCTCAAAGAATGAGACATTCAACAACAACATAACGCCTTAGAAATATTTAAAGCATAGTTTATAGGCTTATATTTATAACTGTTAGACAGATCGTTAATAGTATTTCAGCATCGTTTCGTGGTCTATTGAGGTATATTTGGGTGTATTTCGGTATATATTTAATGAAGTATACATTATATGTTTTAATTAACTATAAACACCATCCAACATGGGCGTAGTTTTCAGTCTTTGTATTGTAGCCTACTAATCCACAATATAAAAGTTATAAAAGGCCTAATGGAGTTTATACTCCTATTAGCATAGCAGAGTTATCACCCCATAGTATTATTCAACCTGCCAAAAACACCCCTAATAGACCACAGTATAGATGTACATCAAATTCTTCACTTCGAAAAAAATATATATTCACAGTATTGAAAAATTTATACAACTATATTATAGAATTGTTTTTAAAAGCGAAACTACCTCTTCAGAAATTACAATATTCATTTTAAAGTCAACCAGGATGAAAAATGCACTAGCTTATGTCTACATTAACAAAGTAGAACTCTGGATATTATTTAATTCCAGCTGTTGTTTTAATAAGGTCTTTTTAAAAATCTATAATATTACAAAAACAACCATTTTAGTCAGCGGATTAAAATTATTAGCTTTACATTTTAAATGACAAGTGTCTAAACCTTAAATAATAACGGACGAAGATGCGCTGCCGCTGAGAAGTTAAAACAACAGAACTTACTATAAAATGAGTCGGCAACAATCCTGAGACAAGTGTGTTCAGGCCATGTCAAGTTTTCTGGCATAAAACTTGATTCCCAGAAGGACACCAGAATGGGCTATCGACAATTCCCCACGACAACTTGAGTAAAAATGTCGCCTCATAATTGTTTTGTTATATGTCATGCACATTTAAAACAAACAAAGTTTTTTCTCGTTTTTTTATTCTTGTGTATTACAATATAACAGTATTTCAATTCCAGACTAGGTATTGTTTTAGTTATCGCTGTAACATGGTTATATTTGTGTAGTCACTTGAAGCCCTGTAATCGGGCTGTATGGTCTGGTAAATCAAAAACAATTGAATGGACTATTTCCAGTCATTCTGAGATAAATAAATGACAGGTATCTACCTGTGTGTATGAAAACAGATCAAAAGAATAAGACATTTAGCAACAACAACAGAAAATAAAATAGCAAATAAACATATAGTTTATAGGTCTATATATGTAATTGTAGAGACATATCATATCTAGTGTTTTAGTAAAACGTTCTCGTGAAACATGTTGAACAAAGCCTAGTATTATGGTAAGTTATTATGAACAATTAGGGTATGTTGGGGTATATGTGGGTCTATTGGGGTATATTGATAAATGTTGGGATACTACGTACAACTACATACTTTAACCGGGAATTGAACCGGCACTTTTTACTAACAATATGTAAATTATACATCGTACACGTATTTGTATAATCAGTAAATGAGAAGACATCGAAAATAATAAATGAGACATGTTGGTAGTATCCAAGTGCCTTGTCATACATTATTAATGAACACTTTTTAACAACCAATTTGTTTTTATACCACGGCTGTTTTAGATAAGTGGTATGTTTCTGGAATTAAAATTAAAGCGAAGGGCGGAGACTTTTGTGTGATCTTTTCTGGTGTATTTTAGTCAGCGTGTATCTGGCGATAGAAGAACAACTTTATAATGCATGTTAATTTATTGCACTTAACTTAGCTGATGTATTGAATTGGAAGCTTGTGGTTTATGTAATTTTCTCTATACGAGCCAAGCTTAGCACATATAGCTCTGTAAATTAGTATTATTTTTAGTTATAGTTTCTATTTTACGTAATGGCTCGTGGAGTGAATTGTATTAAGTATTCGACACTATAAGCTTTCCGCATACTGTTTATTAGTGTAACGGTGTATACATTTTGTTTCAATTAGTAGCAAGCATTATGTGCTAATTTCATTGAGCTGTTGTTTAATTTTCTGTATGCTAGGGTCTTCACATCGTAAGACGGGAAATCACTTTGTATTAAACGAAATTGAAGTGGTTCTTCCGTTTGAATATACATTAAAAGGATATCGCAAATTTTGCACCTTGCCGTCTGGTGTGGTAGACAAAAGTTGATTGATATGTCATTTGTATTAGGCTTATCCCGTGAACTCCACCCACGGGGTAGTGACGGTAACTCTTATAAACACCTCTACCCCCTTAGGCGCGAGGTCCATGGGGAGCGTATCTAGGCAAGCTGCGGTTATACAAGCACGTGCCAAAGCCAGCGGAGTGTTGTCAAATGGCCTCTAACTATTGGTTTATTTCTTATCAACACTTCTCACTCAGGGTGAACTATATAAGTCCGGAATCAACAATATAGACTCAGTATTCATAGCTTGAGCATTCAACAAGTATAGAGTCATTAGTTGGAGGAACATTGCAACAAATTTTATACGTAGATCACCTTGATATCGGTCGATATTTTTTTTTATCAAAATGAAGGAATTATGCGACTGGCTGAAGCACCAGATGAAATTAGCTTCTTCCCCTGTAAAGGAGCGTGTACGAACATTTATTCGAACTCCTGACAAACGGCAGGGAGGTCGTCCTTCGACCCCTCAGTCAATTCAGAGATCCACCAAGCGATATACATTTGACATAGACACGCCGTCTTCTGGTAAGTATTTTATTTTACGAATTTACCCAATACACATAATAAACAATGTGTACATGTTATAAAAACCATTATGAAGTTTTAAATACTTCCTAAACATCTGGCTCAGATCCATATAATCAATATAAAGTATAGGATTAAATAGTGGAATTGTTGCTAACCTAATTAAGTTATTAATGATTTTGGTTTAGAAAACTGAGCTATATTTGTCCAGGTCAAGGAT
The DNA here is from genome assembly GCA_030265115.1 of Mopalia vespertina. Taxonomy (NCBI): domain Eukaryota; kingdom Metazoa; phylum Mollusca; class Polyplacophora; order Chitonida; family Mopaliidae; genus Mopalia; species Mopalia vespertina. Next base: position 4,031 of record JAQQZZ010129993.1, on the reverse strand, counting down.
AACCTAGCATTAAAACATATCTAACTCAGTAAAGCTGATCTCTGATTGACCGTGCATACCTGTCCTAACTTGAGCTGGTGTTCATTCAAACCCCATAATGAAGTCAGCTGAGTAGCCCGAACTAGATTATGTAACAAAAACATTCCTTTCCAACTACCCGGGTTAGCTAATGCATGTTATGTATTTTGGTGGTTACCGGTTTTCGTTTCACGAAATTGATTACTGAATAGCCCCAAAAAACGTTCAGTAAGATCTAAGATCTGGTGACATCGAATTATCTCAACCTGAAGTATTGTAAATGCATCGTATAATGAAGATATTAGGTGGATAATAATATCAATGGGCTTTGGTACGGCCTTTCCCTGGGCTTTGATACGGCCTTTCCCAACAGAAACCCTGTCTGAGCCCAGGTCTGGATTACGGCCCATACAGGCCCTAAGCACTTTTTGGTGCCCCATATATATATATAATTCAAAATATAACCATTAATAAACCATGAAATCTTATTTTCTTTTTTTTAAATGAAACAACACACATTGGAAGATTGACATTTTTAAAAAATATATTTGTGTATGTATATAGTGCCCTCCCCTTCCTTTGGTGCCCTAAGCATGTGCTTATTTTGTCAGACCTATCTGAGCCCATACTATATCTAGAGTGAGGCCCATAGGTGTTCTGTGAAATTGAAAGTTGATACCATTATATCTGGTTTCAATATCTTAATCCGAAAGCTATTTATATAGACTTTAGGTAATCCAGCTGAGCAGTACGAAATAAGACCTAGATGTCGCTAGTCTTACATTACGTAACATATCCTTATCTTTAATCAATCACATTTTGTTATCAAGTTTTAACTTTTTTTTTTAGAAAAGAAAAGAAAAATTTCATGGGAAGACGTTCTGCATCCGCTTAAAGCCCGGCGATTGGAAAAAGAGGCTAGGCAACCTTTAAAAGCAGTCCGGGGGAGCTTTTCGTTAAAAGATATCCAAGGAGCCAAATTTCCGGGGAAGCAATCTTCGGCAACTTCATTGTGTGCTATCCTACAAGCAAAGACTCTGTCACCAACTCTGTGGACACCAGAGGTAGTCGATAGACTTCTCCTTCAAGGGGATAAACTTCACAGTACGAGAGTCGTGCATCTTGGAAAACATAAAACCGGACATACAGATTTAAAGCCAGAAGAACTCCCAACGAAGATAGCCGTTAGTGAGCGAGAGTTTTCTTTGCGATATTCCAGAGTTTCAAAATCCAGGCGCCAGCGATCCATGGGGAGGTCAGGACGACAAAAGGTACACGAAGAACCAGTTTTAAAATCCAGCTTCCAAAAACTAATAAAACTTCTTAAACTCAGCCTTAACCAAAGTCACGCTGGAGCGCTGTTAACCACACAGAAGGAAACCATTGGGCTGTTTTTTGAAGACGCCTATTGCTACATGTTCCACCCCTGTAAAGTCTCAAACAGCCTGTTCTCTGCCAACGACCATGAATCCATATTGTCCAAGTTCCGAGACGTAGAACACTTATCTAATTACTTGTGCCATAAATATATCAAAGAAGAAACTAAGTACGATTTGGATCTTGTGGACTTTGATATAGAGTTTGATATGTGGACGCAGGTTTCGTTCTCAGCCAAAATGGCGACCGTGTAACTTTACATTGAAGCTTCTCTATCCGAAAGCAATAGTTTTCACAACGGTAACCCATAGTGCTGATTAACATTCTTCACTCAATTCTGAATTGTAGCAGACATGACATTTCACAAAACATTCATAATAAATGTCGATGAGGATTATCGTGCTGCAGTGACGCTGTTAATAAATGATGAGTCAAAGTCTGTGATTGTTTATTCTGAAATCTTCTATTTTCCAAATTGTACTATAATGTCAATCTCTATGTATGTATAACAACGTGCTATGTGAGTAAAATATGTTTTACCCATTTTTCTAAGCGTCAAGTGCTGTTAATGTTTGAAATAAAATATTAAAATTTTAATAAAATACAGTTGTTGTTGTCACATATCGTATTAATCTTGTTGTCGTCAGCGAATAAATTGATTGGATTGCTGTGTATTTTGAAACGGTTTTTGTTTAAACCTTGGCACTATGAATTTGTAAATATTTAAGGTTCGTGCATTTATTCGTGGGTTCTGTAATCATAAGATTTTCCCCCAAATATTAAGCACTGGTCATTTGACTTCGTGGTGAGAGGGGATGCGCATTGGCACCTATAGGTGGTATCTTTTTGCACGACCACCTGCATCAGCAATCTAAGAATTACAACACGGACAATGAAAAAAAACTAGTTTGCCCATTGTATAATACCTTCCGTATATTGTCTATCTACCAATATTGGAACAAGCCAAATATCTATAAATGGGTCTAGCTAATGCAAAACGGAAAAGTTAGACGCCTTTCTGGATATATACAGACTGCCTTGGAAATGATTGATTGATTGACTGATTTGGGTTTTACGCCGTGTTCAAGGGTATTTCACTTATATCACGGCGGTGTATTTCAACAATAATTGTCACTAGCACAACCAAGATGTGAAGTGTTTTCATACTGTAAATAAAGTAAGTAATGATAGCACGATTATGTCTTCAAATACAGTGCTTACTGTTCAGCTATGTATTGTCGATCTCTAATGAGTGACCCGGAAATATCAAATTTATGAAACGAGGGTAGTAATTTTCATTTATTACGAGCCTCTAGAGTTTCATAAATTTGATATCCGGGTCACGAATATGAGATTATATTTATCCCATAAATGCCTTTTTTGTAGCAATTTTGACCATAACTCAATATATATTTTCGTTTCGCTGTCGAGCAAAAAACGAGAATCGCACATTGGTACATACACACCTGGGTTAGTGTAAAGCGTCCATTAGAGTGCTCACACCCGCGTAACAGAAAACAGTGCCAGTTGAACTGCAATATTTATTTAACTGAAATATGATAGAAAAGAGCAAAAAATAGTTTTAGAGTCAATGTCTTACAATTATTTCTGACCCATTAACAAATCATTACGGAGACATTTGAACACTTTCAACCACATATAATTGTGTCGTGACCACTGACCTATATAAAGACGTTATATAGGTCAGTTGTCGTGACGAGCGTTGCACTCTATCAGCACGAAAGTTTGAATGGATCGAAAGACAGATGGAAGACGAGAGAAGCGTTAAATCTCCTGCCATAAATTAGATGATGATTTTATTACACGAACATGTCGGCGGATGTCAAAGGTTCATTTATAGTGTCACCGATATCTGATGCGATCGCCAAACTGCAGGTCAGCTATGGTCGTTTCGAACAGTGCAAACGCCATTTGCAAGTTGTAAAATAAAATAGTCCGTGTAGGTTGTAGCTTTTTATTGGTTGAATTGTATCAATGCACCGAAAGTAACAAATCAGAGCGTGGGGAAGCTGTATCCCGCGTGTGTAGATATGAAACAAATATCACATGGTTGTATTATACTGAAATTTACGTATTTATGGGATAAATTTATTTATATGTTTATATCATGTTTTGTTAACAAAAGGCAGATCGCATGCCTATGCCTTAATACTGATGACGATTACGAGTATATCTGGTCATAAGAATATTCTCCTGTTTTAAAGTATTGATTACTGTAAATAGACACAGACGTCAAATTCAATTTATACTAATAGAGCGTATTTTTGTCTGTTTATTAGCTTTTTAGGCCCTTTGAAAATTCGTTGGTTAAATGGTGCTATTCAATTGACTGGTGCTCTGAGAACACTAACCCCAATCTGCTGTGGTGTCCTCATTCTGTGTATTGTTACAGGGCTTGTGAGTTTTCCGGGTACCGCGATCCGACTCTATCGCTATGTGTTAAATACAGATCTTTCAGAGCCGTATTTTATGTTGTTGTAGGGCTGGAACGGAAAATTGGCTCTTTTTTAGTTTGCATTGATGAAACAAGAAAAAATGTAGGAGGTATCTGGAAGTGGAGTGAATGTGACGTGACTTACATGCCCTATTGCATTGTCTTTATGACCAGTGCCAAT
>JAQQZZ010129982.1:0-13868 GCA_030265115.1 Mopalia vespertina | reverse complement strand
AATCCGTCGTCATATAAGTGAAATACCCTTGAGTACGACGTTAAACCCCAATCAAACAAACAAACAAACAATCTAATTGTCCTGTCTTGTTCCATCTTTGTTTGTTTCTAATGGCACTGAGTGGTTTCCTTCACCAATTTGGCAGGCATCCGAATCAAATGAACAAACTTGTTTATGGAAATCAGCATATACATGTATCTTGTAATCTCATGTTTTGCTGTTTCCCTCGGACCTGCTCTGAACGAGTAGAAATCAATTTCACATGAGTTATAACAAGTCAACTGATATTACTAATTTTATTAAGTAATATAAAGTGTGATGGTAAGTGGTGGCACCAGAAACAGAAATATGAGAGGTAAGCTGGTAGACTTGTCCCTTCTACTGGCTGGCTTACTTATCCCTCAGTGATGAAGGGATTGTTTTCATTTTCTTTTGTTGTGTGTAAATCACAGACAGGTGACTTAAATAGCCATAGTCTAGTTAATTTCTCTTTTATTTTCAGATTCAATGGGAAAGATCTCCATTGAAAGGGAGAAGGAAACAGACAGTGACGATAATACCCCTGATGGAGACAAAGGGAAACAGACAGGGGAAACAACTCCATCTTCCATTCTCAGAAATCGCAAACGTGAGTATCATTGTGCTTGCAATTTTTATTTTGAGCAGCAAGTCAAACAGATATTAATAACTGTTTTAAAATCAGAACTTTCAGTAAATGAAACAAATGAAAATGTATCTTTGACATTAACATTGGTTGACTGCACGGATATCAATAGTTAATAAAAGATGTTACATGAACATGGGTTTTGGTGTGTATTTTTCTCAGATAAAAATAGACCTCGTTCTGCTCAACATGTGAGGTTTGTGGATGATGATGAAACAAGAGGTAATACACAAACAGATGAAAGACAGCAACAAGGTAAGTTTGTTAATCATGTCAAAATACCTGTAAGTATAGTAAATAATATGATGTAAGTTCATTATAGTAGAAATCGGACAGCGTCACTTAGTGTTAAGCTACTCAATGTTTTTAGGCTGTCGTAATGAAGCGAATCAAAGCAGCTATTGTAGAAAAAGAATGAAACATTGACGGCGTCACATTGTGGGTGTCCAGGTTTAGGGTTTATGTTTTGCTAGTTTATTTTATATATTTAGACTTACATGAACGTACATGTGGAGTTAAAGACTTGTTTAGTGCACTGGTATAAAGGGTGGTTGTTTGTCGAGGTAAACCTTTTTTTGATTTAAAGATTGCCTCCTTCTGTTTATGGTAAACATTTATGTGAAAGTTAGATTTACAGTTGTAAAACTTATTGGTTGATATTCCTCAGCTTACAAGTACTTGAAAAATTATAATTGACATGTTGAAGTTTAGGTTGTTTCGAAATTATAGCGTACTACTTTTTAAATTTCATTTAGTTGTTAATTTAAAATTTTGGGGGTATAATTAGATCTTTTCATTCCTTTGCTTCTTAATTTTATTTCTTTCTTAAAGAGAAATAAGATTTTTTAAGTTCATCTCAAGTTGTTTGTTGTATAGTATGCTGAGTCGTTGACTATTATAGATGTAACACTTTTTTGCTGACAAGATTGCAGCCTACTGTCATGATTTCCTTCACCCATTGGGGCCTGCGACCATGGCTTAGTGGTAGCGTGTGCGCTTACTAATCCTACTTCCATTTACCGTTCATGGGATAAAGTCCATCTGTCGACCATCAGGTATATGAGTGAGTCACATGATGTGGCTCCAGTAATCGCGGGGTTGGTTTTTATGAGGATTCTCTGCCAGTTTTCCACCGTAATTAGGCAATCCGTCGTCATAAAAGTGAAATACTCTTGAGTATGATGTTAAACCCCAATCAAACAAATCATTCACCCATTGGGCTGGCATGTGAGTGAAATGACCTTAAATATGGCATTAAACCCCAATCAAACAAACAAACAAATGTTTGCTAAACTGAAAATCATTTGGCAATAATTGTTAACTGTTTTGAATACAACATTGTTTTTTTGACATTTTTTAAAATTCTGAATTATTCCATATTACATTTTTCAGAGTTGGCTGTGTCTAATCACTTGCTGATCGCTCTATTTGTGGTCTGTACCATCCTCCTCTCACTGTTAGGAGCATTTCTCTATTGTCGTCTCTTCATGGAGAGTTCCCAGGGTTGTATTGTCATCAAGTCTTACGTCCACTACTTCTTGATGAAAATCAAGTATTATTACTATTACTTTAGCTCCTCCAAGCTTCTGAAATATGTTTGACTTCCAAATTGTATCTAAAAGTAATCAGCTTTAAACTGGTGGTAAAATTCCATGTTCTCAATAATTATGAATGAAACCCAATCGACATCAGATTTTAGTTTTTTTCTGGGCACTGGTATTTTGGGATCGCCTAGTATCAATATATGACGACAGGTGGGCTATCCGGGTAATTTACTTGTGTATTCAAGTTTGTGTAAGAATTGGCTGCAATGATAAACCCTTGTGCAGGGTGATGCCTCCGTTAGATGAGTGAAATAACCTGAAATACTGTGTTACACACAAATAAAAAAAACAGACAAAAAGTAGAAAAGATATCTTTTTGCTAATTTTATTCTCTTTCTAAAAATGAACAGGATGATAACCCCTGATATTAACATTGTAAATTTCTGTCTAGTATTTTCTGTTAAATGTATTTCAGTGGGAATCGGGTCAAAATTAAAGGTCATCAAGCTGATACTGAGACATATTTATGAAATCATTTTTAGCTACCTGTAAGTCGTTAAAATGTTTTGCATCAGAAACTGCTGATACAGAATGGTAAAATGCAGCATTGGATAATTTGCTCAGTTTGTACTTACGATTAGCAGTTTTGTTAAAATGTGATAAAATGTTGAAAGATAAACTATCTTTACTGCTACTAACATTTATTTCTATTTGTTGATCACAACAGACATTATATTTTGATGTCTTTAATGTATATGTGTGTGGTATGTTTGTATTTCTATCTTAACATAAATGGGAATTTCTCGTATACAATAAGATGTAATAAGATGTAAAAATGAAAGTAACTGAGTTATTTAAAAGGGCTATTTGGGGTGTTTTCCTTCAATGATAGTCCCTGAAATCCATATTTTATTTTAATTTTTTTTTGTGATAAATCAAAGTTCAAAGCATATATTTCACAGTACAGTTAATTAGAGTACTGATGATGTCTCAATTTGTAAATATGTGACTTGTGATAATTTGTATATGTGTTTTAAATTTTAAGTATGTGATTGTGCAATTTAGACATTGAATCTGTTGAAAACTGTTGTCTTTTCTTAATTATCTTAGGTCTGTATTATTTAGTGTTTCGGTTCCAGCTGTGATGGTTTGATTGAGCTTCCTGTTGCCCTGGTGCCCTCAGAGGTTAGGGTTAAAATGAAGCCAATCCCTTCATACGTCTTTCTTTTGTGTCTGCTGGTATCCTTCACACGTTAGACTGGTGCACCATCATGTGGGTGAAATAATGTATTCAAACATTATTGTGTGACGTTAAATCCTAATCAAACAAACAAACAAATCGGTTCTAGGTGACTTTTGGTGACCAATCTCTGGTATATAGCCCAGTGAAGTCAGGTAGGTCTACTGCCAGGAGAAGCAAGCACTTGAAAAGATGTCATGACGCCGGGCCAAATAACCTATATTATTATAATATCAAAATGGTAAAACATTACAAAAGAACATTATGTATGTACTTGGAGAAGCTAAATATATTTAGACTTGTTTTTATTGGTCCCAGTACTGTTGATATAGAATATTATGCCGCTGTCCTTTAATCGAAATACGCCATAGCATGGCGTTAAACACCAATCAATCAATTGATTCGTCGGTCGTTCCATCCATCAATCAATAAATCGATTCCAGCACACCTTGTACATTTCTCATTGCTGGCCCGGATATTAAGTGTCTTAGAAATTCTGATGTACCAATTCAGATAGAAAAAATGTTGCAGTTGATAAATGTTCTATAGAATAACACGCATGGAGTTAATTAATTTTGGCTCATTGCATTCTCAATCCCTCTAAAATGTTATTGGGTAATTTGTGTAAATTTGATCCTGTAGATATGGGTCTCGTGATATACGTTTGAAAGTAACATGGGAATAGACGTATTTCCGTTAAGAGGAAACACGAAACCGATCGGCTTATGATGTTTTTGTATTGCACCTTGTGTTTTGTTCTGTCTTACATATTGTCTGTGTTTCTTTCACACATTGGGATGGCACGCCGTCTGATGTATGAAATAACTTTTAGTACGGCGTTAAACACAAATCAAGCAACCGCATCGTTATTCTTTGTTGATTTGTTTTTTCGAGGAACTATTAGTTCAGAAAACCCGACAGCTTGAGAGGACCTTTGCGGGAATCGACTCGAACTCACGACTCTCAGAGTCGGCCCCAAATCAGTATGGGTAGGGTGATCATCAGGATTTACGCCTGGTGGATTGGTGCCTGTTTCTGAGAGTCGTAAGTTCGATTCCCGTTCTGGTCTCTGGCTGCACGGTTTAACATGCTTTACATTTAAAGAATGTAACCCATATAGTTATCAAGATAGTGTCGAGAATCACTCTGAAAATGGCTCAAAAGTTATTCAACGAAAAAAGGTTTCATTCAATCACAAATTATCATAGTCTATGTATAGTTTAATGTGGATCTAAAATGGATTTTATCTGAACTTTCATAAGTTTAAAATAAAAATGTTTCTCCATAGATTTTAGGCTTTCATGTACATGAAAATAAGAAATCATACGATTTTTGTTCATTTTGTTTCACAGAGGTCTATAGGCCTACATAGACGCATTGTTAGAAAGTAGAAATCCTAAACTATTTGAGAAATTGTATGACCAATTATATATTAAATTTATATTGTATATATTATTCCATAGAGACTACCGTAGTCTCTATGATTATTCAGAGAAAATATATTTTTGACAGTTTATCTTGGTTCACTTTTCTTTGTTTGTTTGTTGTTTTTTTATTTTTGTTATAAAAAACGGCGTTTTTACGAGATTTTTTATACATATAAAGAGACAAAATGTAAGCTTTGGCAACATTAAACAAAAGGAGTAACATTTCGAAACTGTGGGAGGGAGCTACCTGTTGCTCTGGTGCTCTCAGAGCTAAGGAGCAATGTGAAGCCGATCTGTTTATGATGTCTTTGTAATACGTCCTGTGGCTGTTCTGTATTTGTCCTGTGTTGTCTTTGTTTGTTACCAGTGGCGGGGGGGGGGGGGGTGTTATCCTTCACCCATTGGACTGGCACGCCCTCATGTGAGTAAAAGTACGGCGTTAAACCCCAATCAAACAAACGGTATTGTGCCAATTTCTCACGCGAAATTGGTGGACTAGTATTTACACATCTGTAAAATATATCGTCGTTCTTGGCATATTTTAAAAAAGGACACTGCATGTGCTTATATAACCACGTGGAAGCGATCCGATTCGTGGAAACCTGTTCTTTTCTATGACTTCAAGCCAACAAAACCGAACCTGTCCCAACCCAACCATAAAGACTATAAACGACACCTTTCGTCAGGATTATGTGGCTTCATACTTTTGACTCATGCCTAGTCGAGAAGTAGAGAGTTAACTACCAATTTCAGAGTTATGTTTTTGCCCCACGGCTCACAATTATCACAGACATGGAAATAGGCCCCTAATTTGTCTCCAGTCTAAAATATCCACGTAAGGGAGAAAGAGAGGTAAGAGGCTGTTAGGACGAACTAGAGCTGACAACCCCGGGGCAGAAACATCCTAGTTTTCGGAATAAATATTGATTGTAGCGTCGCCGATTGCTGGGCTGGAGAAATACTAATGCTGGTCGATTAGAGGTATTAAACCAGCGCGAGGACGAGGGTCTAAATTACTCCCTAGTTAAAATAACAGAGCCAGCGTTACAGCTACCCCACTGGTTAACTCCATGGATTTCGACTCTGGTATATGATAACTACCATCTAACTAAATATGGGCAGATTAAGGGGTGTTGCTTTAATCAGTACCAAAGTGACGAGGATTTGAGCTGATGCCATGGAAGTAAGTTTGGTGTTAGGCCTGTAGCTAGACAATCTCGTCAGGCTTCAAAAACCTTATAAGAATACGACAAATAAAGTAAAGTGGTCAATATCAAAGTGCTAATTGGACTTGGTATATATGATCGGATGTCACAAATTGTTGGTATTATCGAATCTAAAACTTGGCAACTGTTTGAAGAGAACTAATCATCAATCGTGATATCTCTTTTATTTTTTGACCAAGTAGTGCGAATTGACCAATACGATGGTAAAAAGCAGAATATAAAAAATGTGTGTTTTTAGATTTACTAGATAATTATTTTTGATTTGAGCAGAAAGTTTGTGTAGACTTCAAATGTTCCACCTGTAAACGTTCAAACCCGTTAGTTATACCCTAAATGTTCTAGTTGTTAGCGAATGGTGTAGTTATCCACAAATGTGTTCCTCTTCCACAAGGTGTGTTACATATTCTATACATGCCATGTACAAGGTGTATAACATGTTGCTGTGTCTATAATAATGCCCAGATGGCTAGAGACAGAGACCCGAGTTCGAATCCCCGTGGAGTCCAGCAGAATTTTCTTTCTCTATACATACATCAACTGGCAAAGGTGGAAACAAACACAATTTTCTTTCTCTGCATTAAAAATACATACAATGGCAAACATATACATGTGTAGCAAATGCTAAAATAATATTATTAAATAGCTTATTGGGATGAGTTCTGTTTGGCAAAATCAAGTAGTGGAAAAGCGGACTTAACTTTGTTCTGTGGTTCAACAAAAAATATTTGATATCTTTCAATAGGATCGGTCAAATGCTTGAAGTTTTAGCACAAAGTAGTATGTTGATAATTTTTACAAACTTGGACTTCACATCCTACAGTACAACCAAGCTTTGATCAAATTAAAAAAAAATGAGTTCTGGCCAAATTAAGGTGGGGGAAATGCTGGCTTAAATGTAGTTGTTGGGATGCTTTTTTTTAAATTCCACGCAACTTTGGAAATTTTAATTTGTCTGAATTAAATGTTATATATCGGTACCACTTTGTAATGGTTTGCTCAGCTCATGAGTCTTTACGGAAACCGTTCCTTTAACCCAATAGCACCTGGATAGTGGTTAGCGTGTCCGCTTTCTGATCATACTGGTCACGAGTTCGAGTCCGTCTGTCGGCCATCAGGTATATGAGTGAGGCACACGATGATAAGGCTCCTGCAATCGCGGGGGTGGTTTTTACGAGGTTTCTTCCCGGTTTCCACCATTTTTAAGCCAGTAATAGTGTGAAACGGATAATCCGACGTCATAAAGGTGAAATATCATTGAATGCTTGTTAACCCCAGTCAAACAAATCCTATAAAAATACGCGTCACAAAGAACTTCATTAAATAAGTTGGCCTACTGCTCGAGACATGCGAAAATACAAATGTAATAAACTGTCTCGCAAAATTTAGTCCTGTTGCTAAAATTGAGTGAACTTCTGTGTTACAATGATAAACAATCTTCTAATCAACATGATACATGAGGTGTTCAACTCATTATAATTAAGTTAATGCTATATAAACCAATGTATTATTTTAATATTTTGACGAAAAGACATACTACATGTAGTTGTGTCATACGTTGGGCTGTTATATGTATCTATACTAGTTGCTTCTGATAGCCTTATGCACCCCAAAACAAACCAACTATACCCCATCGAAACTACCCATCTACAAACTACATGCAACATCCACCCAACAATTCATGAACGAACCACTCCGGCCAAACTACGTGTACCTTGTAGGCCTACTTATTTCAACCACCCAACCAACCCTGCAACCTAGGCCTACTCACTTAAACCAATCCATTTACCCATCCACTAAAATAACCAACCACTCCAACCAAAGCCAATCAAACAGTCCACAATGAGCCAAGATAAACTGTTTTAACCTGCTATCACATATAACCCAACTAAATGACAATGTGAGTCAGTCTAAACTAGAACCATGCTCTTCCTTGCGAGAATGGTGCTACATGATACATGCCCTCTCAGAAATAATGGTTCTTTGACTAGTGACGATGGTTCTGTACGGAACCATTACGACAAAAAAGGTTCTTTGGCATAGGAAGATAGGGAGATATACTAGCTACTGTTGAAGTAAAAGGTTCCATCTATGCAGAACCATAAAGGGTTCCACCAGAGCCATATAAGCTTATGAACCTTTCGTGGTTCTATAAGAGCCATTCTTTCTACGAGTGTTTTAGTACGAAAGTGAGTGCGCAAAGCAGCCGAAATATCGTGAGAATATGGCTTCACAAAGAAACATCTATTGATATAAACACTGACTGATATTGCTGCACGGACGTGTTGTTAGTCCCTTACTTAATTTCGTAAATGAGCAAAATGTATTTTTCTTTCTTTGCTGTTTAAAATTATATAAACTTCATAAAACTGAAGAAATAAACTATTGATGAAAATCTTTGTAGACTAATTAGTTGGTTATTTTTACAATAGATAGTACTAAATAAAAGTTTTTAATTGGCCTAGTGCCATTTATAAGACGCTGGGTGTGAAGGCTAGAAGATATGTTAAAACACCGGGTGTGTCAACCACTTCGCGGAGAGCGGCCAAACTTAATAAGCTCCCGCACTCGAGGCCCCCATTTACAAAAATATACAATATCCTACCTATTATATATAGATATACAACTGCCATATACACATCAATTTATGGGGGAAGGGATGTCGGTGTGGAGTACACTACTCTAGTGTAACAGACTGAACAGATCGGGGCTTGGGAACGTGTTCAGCAACAAACAAAAGCGTGTCGAATGGCGGTGTTTGACTGAAACGAGACAGGCAAAATAAACGTGGATTAGTTGGGACTTAGGACCACCGTGGAAGACTGAAACTTTATACAGGATGGGATGATTACTGACAAACGAAAAGCACCATTATAATTAACTTACTAAGGTTTATAAACGATTGTTAAAAATAAAGAAATTAACGGTCTCTAACAATACAGGTGCAAATGCGTTGGTTTGTTCGTCTTCTTTCATCTTTCCTGATAATATATCGGGTTAAACAATTAACAGCTTTTGTTTATAGAAGGAAAGAAGAACTTAATCTACCAATAGCTAAAAGAATCCCAAACACAGATTGATGTTGTCTGCACGGTATACACATGTGATGGACGTAAATTGTATTTGATAATCTTAAACTAACCCCTGTGATTGAAGTTTCGCAATAAAGCAATAAGACTGGAACGTCATGATACACACATTTCATTTTGTATATCAAGTGTAGAAATTATCAAGACTATGGAGCTTACGCTAAAACTCTCGCTTGATAATTAGTGCATGGTTTCTCTTGAAAGATGTCTTGTTTAATTTCATAAAGCCGAATTCGGCCAATACATGCAAATGTGAAGTCATTTCAAATCTATAAAACTTTTAGGAACTACAAAGCTAGAGAGTTTTTAAAAAATAAGAATCACGACAGTGGAGTTGCGGCGGGTACTTTTTTTTTTCCAAAGAGTCTGGTGATAGGTTTTCCACTTATTATTTTTTTGTTTAAAGTTGATATTTTATGAAGGCCTGTATAAACGTGCTTTAGACAACTGCCGAATTTAGAGTCATTTGAATTTGAAAGCAAATATCCATTTTTGTTGATTTGAAAATATAAAAAAAATTGTCCCCTGGGTTTAAAGGGTTTCTAAACGTGAGTTCTTTAGCTCGTTGTGCATAAACTACCAATATATAACGAACTTATGAACAGAAAGAAAGACGTACAACGAGATAAAATGATCACTCCCTCTTGTTATGTGAGTTGGACATAATGAAAAAAACGAAGCACAAACTATTCCTGTTTTTGAAAGCAGCATGGTTGGGTTGGTCAGTATGGCCGATTTGTGATTATTCTACTAGTTTCAACTCCTTTCTCATCTTATACGATTCAAACGAATTGAATTTTATCATAACGAGAAATAAATTTAGGCCTATATAAGCTTCAGCTTGATTAGACATTTCCCAAGTTTAAGTAACCTTTTTTCCAACAGCCAATAAGCGTTGTCCTGTAGCACGATACATCAATGCTCATATTAACTTTCTTAAAACTCGGACACTAAGATATAGGGCTCGATCTCTACTTGGCATAGTTACTAAGTATGACTCCATTTTCAATAAAAACAATAGGAACAGTATAATGTTAGAAGGCTAAAACATTTCGAAGTAAATGTCAAAGTTAAGTTACTTTTATTAAAGTAACCATCAGTTCATTATCGGAATTGTTGATTTGGCAAACTGATAAGTTTGAATGCTTCCACCCTACTGAATATTACATTGGCTAGTAACGTATACAGATCAGAGTTGACAGTGACGTGGACTAGGCTTGTTTGTTGTGTGATCATTTCGTGACAATACATGACAGAAGATACAGTGAATCTGCTTGGAAAGACACGAGAATGAGCGGGTGTAACGAGGCTAATTTCTCCCGGGAAATAGGCGAGAGATGGCAGGAGGGACGCGGTAATTAAGCCGACCATCAGCCCTCTCCCCAGTCATCATGGGATAAAATCTACTAACTACAGGCCCATTGATCAGATAACTAATTACTTTAATACCAGATTTTAAACTTGGATAATTCCTCTTTGATAACAAGACAGGCTAACTCTACTAGCTATCATGTATTCAAGTAATTATATATAATACAATATAAAAAATAAATTCTTGAAAAGCCATAAAGATAATTTTTAACTTCCATAACTTAATTTATGATTGAGGTTAATCTATTGCAAGGTGTTAATAAAGGTATAATTAACATATATTTGCTAACTGGGAAACTTAAACCACATAAAAATCTTCACGTGGATTTTCTACAGTGAGAAAATATGGACCATCATGAATTTCCCCTTAATTCTTGTATTGAAAGAAAAATATGCATACCTTCACAATAGATCAAACCGGGTCCTGTATATTCTTTTTTTGTTTGTAAGTTAATGATTAAAGTAAATTAAACAACTGTTGACATAATGTAGGCCTCGTATTAACTTATGTTCATTTCAAGCCTATAAAGGTTTCTTAAATTGGCAGCTACTTTGCATTACTAAAAATGCTGACACATCTAGTCTTAAAATGTGCATCTACATGTGGCTTATATGAAGATTTTGAATGATCAATCGAATCGGAGTCTGTGAGAAGTTGACAAATTGAGTAATCTGGCCACCATAACCCGCGTTTTTGTCGTATGTATTGCAAGATATATAAAATGTTTTTAAAATGTTGTTTAGTTAATGTCCTCATTAGTTTTAAGAAACGGACACATTGATTTCGTTTATGATCTGATTTCTGAGTGAAGGGTTTGATTGCACTGGAAATCAGCAAGCAACTGATAATAAGGTTCATTTGACAGGGAGCGGAGTTTTGCTTCAAACGAGCCTTATTTCAATCACCAGCATCAACATTTGATACTCGCCTTATTTTATGTTGATCAAATCACGTGCTTATGAGGAATACAGGTAACAAACCTAATTAAATGAACAGCACAGGTAAACAACTGGTCTTTGAGCTAGTCATATGCCAACCACCTGTAAACTCGGCTCTTCAGGTAAATGTAAACTATAATGAGATTTATTAACGAAATGAGACTAATATAAAGTAATTTCGCTTCCTTATTGGTAAAGTACATCTTGGTTTAGTTAGTCATCCTGGTATAGTACGGTATTGTATTTGCGCTTCTGAAGTTTCACAACATAATTACTTGTGAAAATCATTGATATACTTACTTGTGAAGTTCACATATCTACTTACTTTCGAACATATGTAGTGTTCTCTTCACATTATTCTAAGGATAAGCACAATTTGACCTATGATTTGATTTTTATATGGTTTACCAGAAACTATTTCATATTTTTCTTGTCTTTCCTTTATCAGTTGCACCCGTTTACCTCGAAACGCAATCTCTTGAATTACTAATTTGATCGACATAAGCAAAACTGAAAGAAAACTTGTCCGTGACCTCTATGGCAGGAAATATGATTAGTTGAAATACTTCCCTGTTTGACAAACCACACAGGTGCCCCCAACTTTAATGACGTCGCAGAAGCCCAGTAAGTCATTGGTATAGATGCGTATTGACAAAGTAGTGAATTTCGATACAGACTGTATTTTATCCGTCACTGATGCGTAAATATGGCTAAACGATTTGAACACCTGTAAAAACTTCGACAGAGCTTTTTCTGATCTAATCATTAATTAGAAGAAATAATATTACCGGCAATAATAAACGCCCCCTGTAACATGGTTGGTTTAATCTCTGAGATTCTGACAGCCCGTGCTCTGCCTTTTCCTGTCATTCACGCGCTGATGATGGTAATTAACATGGAAACACGTGGTTTGCGTTGCCAACGAGACTTGTCATGACGTAAAAATCACAGCTGTTAAATAACCTACAGATAACTGCCATTCGATGCCTCGGACTGAAATAAGCTACTCTTAGTATTATAAATTAGGAAGTTTACATATTAGGCGAGAAAAAAAAAGTCAAAACTAACTTTATTTTGTATAAACATCATATGGGAAATAAAATGAACCACAAGCAGAAATTGTTCCACTTTGAAGTACTTTGTCAGCTGTGAAAGAAACGCTAAGCTAATTCCAGAACTTGGGGGAAAAAATGTTGAAAACATCGTCCCAGAAAGTCGCCATGAGGAAGTATGATAATGATGTTGATATAAGCTAACAGTCTGCTAATTTCAATGGGTATATTTACGAGAGAAAAAAAGAGGTGCGAAAAACAGTCTTCCGCAAGAGCAGCTTCATAGCTGCCATAACACGTCAGTTTCCGGAAACTTTCGGCTATCTCCGCCACCCAACAGATTGACACGTCTGACATGTTGATTTCACAGCTGACGTGCTTCTATGTACATTTAACCCAAGAAAAATAAATACATTGACTATCTAACACAGCAGTTCTATACTTGAAACTCAACACTTAAACATGTCATCACAAACTAAATTTCTCCAGTTTCGCAAAGCATACTACGATATTAGGTCATTTCTACAAGGGGACTGTACAGAATGCTTATTTGACTGATTTTAACAAGTGTAATATGTAATGATGGGTTACTACTGTAAGGCGCGTTCAAGCAATTAAAAAGGTACACCACCGTTTTCGTTCTGGTTGGGTTTTTGTTCAAGATTTTCGTTTAGTCGACAGTGGCTCGCTTGTAAGTTCTGTGCAATAGTTTTTTTTTTCTGTAGGCCTACAAGTGATTGACAGAACATTAATATTGTCTGACAGAAACGATCTTAACCATTTGTTTTTCTTGTCGAATTGCTGGCGTTTATGCTATGCGTTTGATAATTAGTTCTTCCAAAACCGAAGCTAATCGTTTCTCTTTGGGGATTTCTGGAATGTGCCGCATCCTCCAGATCTCCCACTCCAAGAACTGGTTATACTTCTAAACAGCTATAACGTCAAGACAAGCATGCAGTTATTTTTGTCGTTCAGTATATAAATCAACCATTATTTTCTCATGTGGATGGAATAGTTTGTTCTTATAACAAGGCAGAGGTGGAAAACATCGTAAAACTTCACATCACCAGCAGCGGTTGGTGAACAGCAGGCCAACCTTGAAACTCACTTTACATTTAATTCTTGCTTTAAAAACATCAACAACAAACAATTAGTTTAGGTACACTATACAGCGTACATATATTTAATTTTACTTAAATACGATTCACCACATTCGCTAAATTCGGTAATATCTTTCTGTGTAGTAGGCATTTCTGTAACCAACACCCCACCCCACCCCACCCCAGACACACACACACACACACACACACGCATACAAG
>JAQQZZ010129971.1:3788-13869 GCA_030265115.1 Mopalia vespertina | reverse complement strand
AAACCTATAAATACATGTAGGTCCTCCTAAATTAGGTTTGCATAACCATGGGGAAACCCTGTTCTGACCATTCTCCCCAACAGCACAGGCCTGGGTGAGGCACTTCACAAATACATGTACCTGGACCTGTTTAGTTAGTGTAGATTTGTACTGCTCAGGTACGCTGCCATTTTATCACAGGTTGATCAAGTCAATTTCAAAGCTTAAACCATGCAAAATTTATTTCTTTCCTCCGATATTGAATATTTTTTCCATCATAATTTAATCTGAATTTTGACAGTGAATTTGTTTCAAAGTTTTCATGAAATTGGTGGATATTGAAAATAATTGGCTAAATTGAGTCTTTTAAATGGAGTGTCCCGTACATTGGACTTCTATCATTTCATGCATATACATGTATATGAAATACCATTGTGTGTGGCATTAATTTGAATACCAATCTATTAATCAGTCTACGAAATATCAGTTCTTTTGAATTAAAAAAAGCCGTCTGGCTAAGGGCGGTTTTTTAAAGAGTAGCAATGCTGTCTCTACTTATAGCACTGGAGGAAAAGTAACTTTCCAACATTATGGAAACGCTTCATATCTCGGTTGTGCTAGTGTCAATTATTGTTGGAATACCCCCTTGTCATATAAGTGAAATACCCTTAAGAACGGCATAAAACATCAATCAACTGAATAAATTAAAGTTTTTAGACTTAATATGTAAAAACTGATGCAAATTTGTCTCAACAGACAGATGAGAGATGTGTGTTTCTATTTAATTAGCGTTTTTATTTTGTTCCGCAGTTCAGTTAGTGAACATACCTCTAGATTTCCCTGGAGGGTTTATTCACCTGTAGAAGTAACCCAACTAATGAGTTCAAGGGGTTCAAATGATGGTTCAACAGTAGTTAACTGGGTGATGATGAACCTCTCTATTGATGAACTACCCTCAGATACCATTGCTATTCCTCTCTGAGCCAAATTGCGTAATACTGCAGTGAATGATTGGCCCAGTAGACCAGCAGTTCACTGTGACAGTGGAAAGCCAATCAGGAGGCTTACACATGTACATACAGATATCCAAGTGACTTGACTTTCCCATAGCATATAGCTTCCATATATTTTTTATATAATATATGGGCAATTGATGCTTCAATAGATTTTGACATAACACAGTGTCCATAGAAGTTACTGTTACATATGTTTCATAAACTTTGTTATGCACAGGTCCCAGATTTTGTTGTATCATAGGTTCCATAGAATTTGCTATGCCCGAGATCCCCAGACTTCCATGGACTATGCTATAACACAGCTCCCATAAACTTTGACTGTCAGGGGAATTTTTAGACTTTAACCTGTGACCAGGGTCATGGATTGCTCTATAATCAATGTCTGAACTTTGATCTGTCTTTGGGCCCATGGACTGCCCTATGACCTTTGACCTGTGGGCAGGGCCCATTGACTAATGAGGGTCTATGAACTTCGACCTCTGATCATGGCCCATGGACATTGCCTTGCTACAGGACCCATGGCCTTCCTCCTGTCATGAGCAGATGGATTTTTCAATTTCAAATAAAAAATGCTGTGATCTAATTGAAATAAACTTTATTTGCACCCAAAACAAAACAATCAGATTATAAACTAATTATACTCTTTGAAGTGTATTTTGTCTCAAAGAGTGCCAGATCAAAAAACAACATGTCAGTGATCTTATATGATGAGACATTAATTGTCACGTTGAGTCTTCAGGTGTTTATAGAAAAGTTGTCAGATCAAACCACAAAACGTCAAGAGATCTTGTATTATTGAACTTTATCACGTTGAGTCTTCACGTGTTCATAGAAAAGTTGTCTGGTCAGAGATCTTGTATGATTGAACTTTGTCACCTTCAGTCTTAACATGTTCATAGAAAAGTTTTCAGATCAGAAAACAAAATGTCATTAATCAAGCATGATAGAACAGTGTCAATGGCAGTTGTCAAACATTTATAGAAAATCAGGTTTGAGACACATCTCAAGTTCCACCAAATAGGCTGTTCCTGACTCTTTCAACTTGAATATCATCACTTTCATGTGAAAAAGCTTTTAGAAGTCTGGAACCAAATGTCCTTTATAAGATCTCTACGGATAATCTCTCTCAATGATCACGTACTGCAAAATTCACCTTAACTACTCTCTAGCGAGACCTACAAGGGAGTTACAGATGTCTTCCCAGACACCTGATGTATTATTTATACCAGAGGCTAATAGCATAGATGGATGACTTGTCTGATTGGATGGTTAATTGACCCGCCTCTTAACACCTTGAAAGTATAGTCTCTTCATCATTCCACAATTTTACACTTACTGCTAGACATGCTAGAGTGCAGAGAAGTTTTCCAGAGCCATTTTGGTTACGCAAAACGGATGGGTGCTCAAATTGTTTCAAGCACAAATTAATGTCAATATATTACTGTTTTTCAATATATTTGTGACCTGGGAGTAATTGAGTAAAACACTCGGAGTTAAATCCTTTCTCCAGAATCTTCGTATAACATCCCAGATTATTTAATTGCGTCAATAGTAGTGGATGTTCCCACATGTGTGCATAACTTCAACTCACCATTTGGGTCCGCGGCTGTGGTTAGCGAGTGCACTTACTAATCGAGTCCGCCTGTCAACCATCAGGTATATATATGAGTGAGTCACAAGATGTGGCTCCGGCAATCGCGGTTGTGGTTTTTACGAGGTTACCTCTCAGTTTTCCACCTTGATTAGGCCAGAACAGTGTAGTCATATAAGTAAAATACCCTTGAGTATGACATTGAACCCAATCAATCAACTAAACAAATCAACTCACCATTTTGATAGTCCCCCAGGATTAGTAGAAACATTACTAATGTTAAGTCCCTTCCTTAGGTCTGTACTTATAATAGGATAAAATACCTCTTACCGGTAATTTCAGTCCATACATGTATATGGAGTTTATTTAATTTCTACTTGACACTTTGATGTTAAATTTCTTTGAAACAGTCTGCCACAAAATCAGGGGCTTAGCCAGAAATCAAATAACTGGGTGTCCCATTTTGACAGATTTCCTATCTCCTGAATGTTAAAGTACCTTAAAACAGGGTATCCAAATAAGGTAAATGTTCACTTCGGGGTGTCCATTTGGACGGGTGGACGGGTGTCTGCCTAAGCCCTTGCACAAAATGTCCTTTATGCGACCTGTGTCCATATTTATAAAAGTACTTTTTAAAAGTATTTCTTAAAGTAAACTTTCAAACATCACTACAAAAACGTAACATAATTATCATATTTCTGTGATGATAAATGATAGATTGTAAATAAAATTAATCAAATTAAACTTACTATTTCGCATTCATTTTGTTTCAATGGAAAATAAAAGGCTGAAATTTGGCTATATATTTCTTAACTTTAAGAAGTACTTAAGTAACTTTCTGAATACAGAACCTAAGTGGTATAACTCACAATGATCATGTACTGTAGAATTCACCTGGGCTACTCTCTAGCGAGACCAACAAGGGAGTTACAAATGTCTTCACAGACACCTGATGTATTATTTACCCAGAGGCTAATAGCAGAGATGGATGACTTGGCTGATTGTTAATTGACCTGCGTCTTACACCTTAAAAGTATAGTCTCTTCATCATTCTACAATTTAACACCTGTTGCTAGACATACATGTACATGTACCAGTAGAGTTTGCATTGTTTGAAAATTTTTACGGACAAATCCAAATTTTACTATTATTGTCCAGATAGATTCTAGAATCATGCTTCACCTTTACCCCCTTATACAGGTAAAACACATAACAGATCAGTACTTCTGAAGGGAGCAAAATAAGCATAAATGATTATTGAACGTGAATCTTGAAACTAGAGTCTCCTATTGCGCAAGTTTTGAAAGTTTAATAAAAAGACAATCTTAATTTTTACATGTACTGCAATTGTTTTTCCAATTTAACAACTTTACAAAGTTATGAGATTTTGAAATTTTTTTCTCCAGAATTCTTCCTTACTTTTCTTCATTTGCTTTAAACATTTCCATAGAATTTGCTGTTTTTGTTTGTGAAGAAAATTAAATGAGTTAAGATTTTACTATGACTGGAATAATTTTATCAGGGAATGTATTTTCACTAGTTCAGTTCTTGCAGAGTCTAGAAGCAGACTTCCTCCGTACCTTTGTTCCTTCTGAAACTCCTGTGACAGAATTGCGTGTGAAATATGTGGGGGTCATGACCTCAGTTCCCTTAACTGCGGGGAAATATTGAACGCTTGCTGCGCAGATGTCGCGTTTGAAGGGCACAGATTTAGGTGTTGGTAGAGTAAGGCGTATTTCTATCGGAATGAGTTCAACTTGGTCGATTGATTAATGAAAGTATGTCGAATATTTAACTCTCTGATTACCCCCCGAGATAAAAGCCGAGATAAGCAACCGACGAACGGAATGATTTTAATTTTTCTGATTCATTTCATTAATTCTACTCCTGCATATATACATAATAAGCTCCAGTTTATCCTTGGATAGATCTGTTGTTCGTATTTCTGCCAGTGCCTTGATTCAGCTTATTAGGGATGTCTTAAACAAAAGTATTCTCAATACATTCTGATTTTAATTTTTCTGATTGATTTCTTTAATTCTACTCATGCATATATACATAATAACTCCGGTTCATGAAGACAGTTGAATATAGAATTTAGAAGGTAGTTGGATAGATCTATTTTCATATTTCTGCCAGTTGCTTGATTGTGGGTTGGGTGTCAAAGCCAAAACTATTCTCAATATATTCTTATATGATTCTGAAATGTTCAGTTCTTTGATTATATTTTGCACATACACATACAAATATTGAAAAATTAAAATATATATTGGCCATGAGTCCCATAGTGTTAGCCAGTGTCTTTGAGACACTCAAGAAGCCATTTGAGACACCTTGTTTCAGTCAAATTTAACATGGGGAAGATAGGAGAACAGTCAAATGAGACGCCCTGTTTCTGTAAAAATGGGGATTTGAGACACCCTCTTCTTGATTTCTAGCTAATACTATGATCAATCCTAGACAAAGGTACAGGCTGAGCTACATGCATGTAGAGCACAGCAGGGGTTCGTCATCAATATAGAGAAATGAAAATATGCATGGCCCCAAAAAGGTGGTTCAGAAGGATCTTCCTGTTGCCTCCTGATGCTCTTAGAACCAAGGGGCAACATAACGCCGATTTGTTTATGATGTCTTTTGTTTGTTCCATATTGTCATTGTTTGTTGTCCGTGATCGATGTCCAGAGTTGTTTCCTTTCGCTGGCACGTCGTTATGTGAATGAAATAAGCTTAAGTGTGGCATTAAACCCTAATGAAACAAACAAACAAACAAACCAGAGACTAAACAAGCTTCTTTTTGTTAGTAGATCTGACACACATTGCAACATGTTACATTGTACCAGACTATTTTCTCTAAACCAGGATAAAATATCAAGTCTTTGCACTGGAGGAACATTATCTGTCCAACAAAGTAAAACACTTCACATTTGATGGTCTTGTTTGTTGGGTAATTTGATCAGTATTTTCGTATTTTGGGATAACACTTTCTTAGTTTGAACCCATTCCAGATCAGAAAATTTTGCGGGTTGAAACCCGTCTGGTTACTGTTAGTCTTCAGTTTCTAAAAGACACAATAATTATTCATGGTAATTTTATGTTGTACTAAAGTATTGTATTACTACATGTAATATAGTTGAGCACAGTGGGGAACACCTTGGAATCAATAATTATTGTACATTTACATGTATTGACTAGTTATTGATTCGATATCAAAGCAGATCTTTTTCTTTATTCACTTCATACATATAACCCCTTTTTCATTAGCTGTTTATCTTATGCTGTCTGATTAGATGCCGTGGTTCTTGAGAAACCATTGGAGTTCTAACAGTGTGATTTGTTCAACAAACAAAATATTCGAGAAGCTTCAAACCAAAGTTGACCCTCCCCGTAAAGCTATTACTTAATCTTTTTGTAGAAGCAAAAACAAGAAGCAATTACAAGATTTCTTGCTAAAGCATCACATATATCTTCAATATAATGAATGTTGAAATATATTTTTATGTCTAAATGATAATTCCACTTTTTTTTGTAAAAAACATTTAAAATGGGAAAAGTATTGAATAGTCTTTTCTGAACTCCGAGAAAACTTTATATTTTTTTTATAAAATCTCCTCGATATTTTATGTAAAGTTCAACTCTTGCTCGTTGAACATTCAACAATTAAAATCAGAGAAATCTTTCATGTTACAGTGGACCATGCTGTGGCTCAGTCAGGCTCCTGAGACCCCTCAGTGTCCGCTGACTGGATATTAGGTGTGGCTTTTCACATGTTTGTTCTCATTTTTTCACCGATTTTCCCCAATGCAATGGCCATGAGTATAATGTAAAACACCAATCCATCAAATAAACAAACCAATAGAGTGAGAAGTGATCGGCTTCATTATGGCTATTATGCCAAGTTGTAGTTTTGATTTTGAAGTAAATCTGTCATATTTTGATTTAATAGCCTTTGTGTGAATAGCCTTTCCATAACTGTATCACAACTGGTCGGATACCACGGTTTCTTAGCAACTATGCTGGTGTTCTGCCAATAGAAATTCTTCGGCACACAAACGTCTCAAAAGATTCCCAGACAATTGTGTTTTAATAATACTCTCTAGTTGGTTATCCAAGTAGTCCGTCTTACATCCAAATGCATGCCTATTCACGGATAGAAACCCCATAGCATTGCTCAATTCTTAGTATCAAAAGCAATTTGGTTATCTCTTCTGATTTACATGTGTGAACTTGGAATTTCTCCAAATGACTCTATAACTTTTTTATTCCGCATCTTCATTATTGGATGGTTTTATTTGAAAAAAGTTGTTGTATTGGTAAATGTTATTCTGTACAAAATCCTCTCCGGTTTCAGTGTAAGTTTGTCTTTTATATGATTGTGTAAAATGATAGAATAGGTAATAAAGTTAAATGTGAAAAATTATTTTCTCTTTCACACAGCCTGTGTTCAAGGTACATTTGATTGCAATAAAGTTTACGATATCATCAGGTGCAAAAATTGTTTGCATACTATGTTAAATTTTTCATTCCTTTCAAGCCGTCTTCATGGAGGAAAAAAAAAATGGTTGTGATTTTCACTGCAAATAAACAAAGGTTACACAGGGAACACCATTCAATATGTTTTCACATTTATTTTACCATTAGAAATTTACAGCAGAATTGAAATTATTTTGTGTGTGGAGGGATTGGTGTGGAACAACCAAGGTAACCGGGGAAAACCTTAATTCATCATGGTAGCTACTTCCCCCGCCCTCACCCCACCCTGATCCCCCAGTATAAGTGGGGAAAAAAATCTGTAATTTAAAGACCCTGATTGTGTGGCGATTTACTATGTGAAGTGCATTGCAAGTAATATATGTGACATACTCAGGGGAAATCTGTCAAACACCATTCAATCATGCACTCAGTCAATCTTGGTTTTAATAATAAATGCTTGACTACAAAGGATTAAGGATGTATGTCTGTAATAGTCTGCCTCAAATCATCCCTTGGCCTTTTAACTAGACTATCTTCCTTTCCTAGCTGAAGACGGCTGCCTGAAGGAAGTGAACGGAGGTCAATAGTGAGACTGTGTTGATTGGGGTTGTCTGTCCAGACCGCTTCACCGGAAATCACGGCAGGTTTGGGTGATTAGCACCCGGAAATTACCACTGCAACAACAACGTATAATAAAGGCAATTTGTTCGGTTTGCTGAGTAAGCTTTGAAATTGGGTTCGTAGAATTCTACTCAAAGGTAAACGAGGTCTTCTTGGCATTAAATATCAAAAGAAAACGGCAGTAGGGACCTATGTAATACTGACAATTTTGTCTGTTCAGTTGGCTTCGTAAGCGCTTAAGAAAGATGATTAGCTAGTATGTAAGTCTTGTGGAGGTTTTGTGAATTTTTTAGATTCCGCCAAGATGTAATAAGGCCAATTCAGTACATTTGAGTGTTCTGTGTAAACTCGTTGAAATGAAGCAGGTAACTTTCTATTCATAGTGTTAGCCTGAGGGGTGAGGGTTCCCTATGGGAAAGATAGGGGAATAGTAAAATGAGACACCCTATATCTGTAAAAATGGTGATTTGAGACATCCTCTTCTTGATTTCTGGCTAATGCTATGTTTTTATTTAACTCATATCTCGTTAAAACCAAGTATTATTTATATCCTGTCTTGTAAACTTGAATCTTGGTAAAAATCAGGTCTCGTTAAAATCTTATTAAAATCCTGTGTTCTTACACCTAAGTCTATTTAAAACCAGGTGCTTTTAATACCAAGTTTTCTTACAATTAAGTTTTGTTAAATCAGGTAATCTTAAAATAAAGTTTTCTTAAAACCAAATGTTGCGAAAACCAAAAATCAAGTCCTGTTATAACCATGTCTTGCTAAAACCAATTAGGTCTTGTTAAACTCAATTTGAGTTTTGTTAAAACTATGTCTACATGTAAAATATCGTCTTGTCTCATTTAAACCAAGTCTCATTAAAATTCAAATTGAGTTGTGTTGCAATTGAGTTAGTGTTCAAATAGAGTTCTGCGGGTGGTTGGGGGGAGCTTCATGTTGCCCTGGTGCTCTCAGAGCTAAAGGGGAATAGGAAGCCGATCTGTTTGTGGTGTCTGTATTGCATCCTGTTATTGTCCTGTATTTGTTCAGTCTTGTCTTTGTTTGTTGCCAGTGGTGTAGAGGGTGGTTTCCTTCACCCATTGGGCTGGCACATCGTCATATAAGTGAAATAGCCTTGAATACGATGTTAAACCCCAATCAAACAAACAAACTGCCTTATCTTTGTTTGTTGCCAGTTGTGTAATGGGTGGTTTCCTTCACCCATTGGGCTGGCACAGCATCATATAAGTGAAATAGCCTTGAGTACCACGTTAAAACCCAGTCAAACAAACAAATATAGTTCTTGTCTTGTCAAAAGCAAGTCTTGTTAAACCAAAGAAATGGATGAAACGAATCAGTGAAGGCAGGTCCCTCGGGGTATTTCATAAGCTGAGTAATAATTATGATAGGAATGGTACGACATAAATGATAATAATTTGTGATACATATGTGGTTACAACAATTTGCTCTGTTTAGTTTCTAGGGTTGATAACAGACCCATGTTCATCAAAATAATGCCATGTGCTAAATAACTGTTATGAATCATATCTAAACATAATTCCACGTTTACCGAAGAAACGGATATTACGATGTCTTAAAAGATGAGTGAGGAGTTGTTAAGTCATAGGTCATTTCCTAATGACACAAAAATCTTTATGGCAGAACCTTTTTCAATATTTTCATTACCCGCCAAAGCTCCATTAATCGTCCAGAGAAGATTAACAAATATGTTTTGGCCGCTTCTCAAATCAGAACTCGGGCGAGATTAATAACAGTGTAAACTGATCCCCTGCAGAAATGAGATATTCCCTTCCTGTTATCTTGTATTATATCATTAATGTACAGCACAACAGGGCCGTCAATGTTGATATACTGTCAATATTTCATTTATGAATATATGGAAGCATGGACTGGACATTATTTCAGGCCTAATGTTTAATAACATTTTATCCTCATTGATAGAACATTAAATATGTCATCTGTTAGCTTTATCCAAGTCCTTGTTTTATTTTGTCCTGATTGATAAACATATGGAAGCCTGTGCTGGACATAAATGTAATTCCAGTCTTTCTTTTTAATTACAAACAATATCATTATCAACCCTGTTATATGACATTCATTATGTTTATACAGATGAAAATAAAGAAACGTGTTAATTAGAGGCATCAGTTGAATCCAATGACTATTTTATTTTGGTTTCTGAACATATGGAAGCATGCACAGGACATAGTTCCTATCTTTTTATTAATAAGCTATATCTTCATTGTAAACTTGTCAGGGGTGTTGAATATGATAACATTATGTAATCACTGGTTGTTGAACTTGTCAGGGGTGTTGAATGTGATAACATTATGTAATCACTGGTTGTTGAACTTGTCAGGGGTGTTGAATGTGATAACATTATGTAATCACTGGTTG
>JAQQZZ010129960.1:0-12667 GCA_030265115.1 Mopalia vespertina | reverse complement strand
GGAGCCGATTGCTCAAATGGCTACTATACTAAATCTGCTATAAGATGACATCGATCCAAGGTAAAATCTATGTCTAATCGACTAATACCGATTTAATCCGGTGTGAACATCTTCCCAAACCGAGGCCATGCAAAAGATCGTCGTGGCAAGCTACTCTTCAATTTCTACCTTATCCTCACAGAAAATAACCCGATTTAACTTAATTTCTACAGCAGCTACGTTCGAAAGTAGTCTCTTTCTCCCAGCAAATCAACTTGGATGTTTCATTAGCAAAGCAAACGGCGGACTAAACACAGAATGACAAGTAAACTACACGAAGAGACACACTTAGTCCCATTAAAAAGTACTGATATCATAGCAGACACGTTAATCGACAGTGGTGGCGCCACGCTTGTATATTGCTGCAGAGGTAATTTTGGAACGGCTTTCTAATTTTCTGTTGGCTTCTTCAAACGTTCAACGAAATGTTTGCCACTTTTTTAAACCAATTGTGGCAAGGTTGAAAACGTTTTAGTCAAATCTTCACATTTTGACCCATGCATGGGAAGATGTGTGTTAGGGTCAATAAACATTCGACGAACTTGGGTCATTTTGACTGAGTGCTATGAAATTTAATGACGTCACGAATCCACTATAAGCGATTTAATCTAGTGTGAGTATAATAATAGCCTTTGAGCAACTGTCCCCAGGTCCGTGAACGGGGTGGATTTATAGAGTTCACTGTGTTCTGTGTAGTATCTATTCACAGTGTGTTCACAATGTATTCACGGTGTGTTCACGGTGTGTTCATATTGTATTCAGGATGTGTTCACCGTGTGATCACAGTTTAATACAGTTGTATTCACAGTATATTATCTATTTACGGGGTGTTCCCTGTGTCTTCGTCTTTTTTTCTTTTTTAATCTTTATTTAGTGCGTCATTTGAGTAACAATATGTATCACGATTTGATCAACGTGTAGGCACACTGTGCACACATAAAACTTGAGGGTAATTTTTTGTTATATACATTATCCTAGTCTCAGCTTAGGAGAACAGTATTCGTCATACTGAGCATTTATATATAACGCTTTCCATTGAATTAATGTTCAGTTTAGTCCCTTGTTTGGACAGTCCAACTGGGGTGACTAGAGAACCTATTTTAAATGGATGTACACCTTTATATTAAATAATTAAATATTATTTTACCTTGGTTTAGACTATATTTGTACCATATTATTCAGATTGTTCATATCATGCAGTATTAATGGAACGATTTTGTGTAAATAGAATGTGCAAGATTTGTGTTTGTGTTTTGTGCTACAGTGAAAGGATTGTGAAGTGTACACATTCGGTTGGGATTTAACAATAACATATAAAAATACCATTTAAATATTGACTTGTTATTTTTTTTCTCCCTTAAGTAGATGAATGAATATTCACCTCAGCCTGCATGGGATACATTTGCAAAAGGACGAGTCTTTGCAAAACACATATATATTTCAAAACAATTTAATTCATCAAAGTACCATTGATTAATGTGTATTTTAAACTGTGAACCCCTGAGCCCATAAGGAACTATTAGTTTGAATGAGACGGGCAACTGATTCCAAATTTTCTGTGTGTATTCAGTATATGAACTTTGATCTGATACAAATAGATGTGTCTTCAAAATACCCAGTGATAGACACCTTCAGGACTAATTTTGAGTAAATAGTTAAGGCGATATGCCAGTTTAAGTGTTACGGCGGCCATCTTGGCAGCCATCTTGGTAATTACCATTGTGTAATACAATATTAACATAAAACATAGTTCTAATGGATAGCTTGACCCCAAAAACATAGGTACAGAGACAAAATCACCTTCCTATGAGAAACAGGTAGGGAGTTATGGTCATTTATATGTAATGGCGGCCATCTTGGACGCCATCTTGAATTTCTCAAATTGCTCAAGGGTGACAACATGTCATCAAGCAGTTTCTGAAAGTATAGACCCTTAGCTACCAGAATCAACAATAAAAAAAACTTAATACAACAATGCAGGGTTAACCCTCTCTTCTCCCGGACTATATTTGGAGCATACCGTAAGTGCGTATCCATTTATTTATCATTTTCCAGGGAGATAATGTTATTTCATTCCGTGTCAACATAATTATTGACAACTTTATGTTAAGTAAAAGTTAATGTGCAGCGAACGCGTATAATTGATAGACATCTATATATATATAACAGGTGAAATTTCGCCGTGTATGTGGATATATACTAATATGTTACAACACATTAAATCCATTATCAACAAATGCAATTATTAGCAGACACGAAGCGTTGTAGAATTAAGGGAGTGGCACTGCTTGATTCCCTGACGAAGGCGGTGCCCTGTGCTGCGACAAGCTTTCTCGGGTCAAGTGTTCGACAATCCTATACAAAAGCGAACCAATGCTTGTGAACGTGCCTGAATGAAAGCTAATGTACTGAATACTTACAGTGAGAAGAGGCAGAAAGTTGGACTGTACCTGTGTGTTGAAGATAACCATAACGCGGACATAAGCTGCAAACTAAAACACAGGGATTTGGATATTGAGGTTAGCGATTTATTGTGTCTTCAAAATTTTGAAATTTAATAAGTCTTACTTCTTTTTTGTGCATTTACATATACAACTTTACAAAGTTGACTAGCAAAAAATGTATATAACTCAATCGCAATCGTAAATAAGGGTTATTTATATTGAATAACAGTTGCATCGACTCCTGAAGATTCTTGCAATGACAGGCCTACTTGCAATCAAGACACAAAATGTCAGTGTTCGATATAGTTTCTATTACAACTGTCAATTTTTATTCAATTACTCGACGCGCCGTGTTTCTGCTTTTAATTTTTCGTTATAGTTTATACGTAATAACAGACAGCGCGCTGTACTTGGTGATCGTTTCCTAAATAGGATCATTCATTTGATAAACTCCTTTGCTGTTTTACCTCAATGATTTAGGGTGTAGTCGGCTTGTTTATAAACCAGGACCATGGTTTCTAGTTATATTCGGTTAATTACAGTTTACTCCGAGATCGTCGTCTTTCAAATAATAACTGTGTAAATAATCTCGGTCTATGTAATGCTTTCTTTCAGCTTTAGGTCAATGCAATTTAATTTTGATGTTGAAAACAATTTTAATTATTCTTTAATCTAAAATTTGTTCCATTTTAGTTTAACCCACATTACACATTTACACATTTTTAAGTATAGCATGATTTGTACTTAACCGTGGCGACAAGTGGAGCTTGCTTACACGACTTCTTGGGAAGAACGTGATGGTGCGGGTTTATCCCAAAATTGCAGGCTGAGTTGAAAAGCTAGATGGTACTTCATGGTTAATCTTTGAAATAAATATTATTTTCTAGTTATATGCGATAAAATCTTGCCCTGATAAAATATAAGGACGATGGCACGGCGCCGTCTCATAAAAAATATATTAGTTTACAATTATCTTGGTTACTTAGTCATGTGACAGATTAGTTTTATTTTCGATAAAATCGGCTGATTTATGTGTTTAGTGATTATCAGAGGAGATTAAAATAGTCAAGTATAGTAACAACTCCGAAGAAAGATAATGAATTCATCATCAGTCATGATGATGGTTTGACCAATAAACCGAAACGTTGAATCAAAATGAATTCATTATCTTTCTTCAGAGTTGTTACTATACTTTATTATGTGTTTAGACCTTTAATATCAATAACATGATGTGAGTTTGGCTTTTGGTAAACACTCTAGTTTTCCGAATGAAAACAGTACATCTGATTACTAATCCTACATCGATGTATACTGTGCACGGGTTGGAGTCCGCCTGTGGACCATCGGGTATATAAGCGAGACACCCGATGTGGCTCCGGCAATCGCGGGGGGATTTTTACGTGGGTTTTTTTTTCCACCATACTTCAGCAAGGACCAGTGTGAAGTGGGCAATCCGTTGTCATATACGCGAAATACCCTTGAGTACGACGTTAAACCCCACTCAAACAAACAAACTATCCCAAAATGAACTGTGGAATCACTTTATATCCAGTATGGTAGCCAAAGCGATGGGTTGGGAGGGAGCTTAATTCCTGTTGGCCGGGTGCCCTCGAAGCTAAGGGGAAACATAAAGCTGGTCTTCTCGTGATGTCTTTGTAGAGTCCTGTGATTGTATTTTTTGTTGCCAGTGGTTTCGAGGGTGATTTCCTTCATCTGGGTTGGCATGCTTCATATGAGTGGAATAACCTGTAGTACGGCTTTCAACCCGAATCAAACTAAGAAACAAACAAACTGAAAATCACTACAAAACATAGACTCGCGTGAACCAAACTCTTCTCGCGTTAACTTCGACCAAGGCTAGATAGTCTGGTAACAGTGCATGTTAAACGTTTCAAAAAGAAAATGACTGTCATATGGTCATATCTGATAGGTTAGTTTTTAAAAATATTTCAAACATTAAATCGAACCCAAAACCTCTGTATTTATATACAAATAAATAAATTTAAGGTTTATTTGTTGAAGTTAAAAAGTATTCAGTCCGTACTGTTAACTATTACAGACGTTGCATATGTCAACAAATTTAAAAATCTCAATCTCCTGCCGGGTATCACATAAATTATTAAAACTGTTTAAAGTTCGTCAAAGTAAGATAAGTTTCTGACATTGATTCGGTACTTCGGCACTGTAAAAAAAATCATGCCTGATATATGAAAGATGGATGCGGCCACTCGCATCTCGTATTGTCGTCTTTTGAATTTAACCACAAAACGCGAGACAAGATATTTCGAGGTTACGAGATAGTCGTTGATTCTAGCAAGTTTGTTTACATTCTCGTGTCTCTTACCTCGAGAAAGCAGCCCCAG
Source organism: Mopalia vespertina (assembly GCA_030265115.1). Classification (NCBI taxonomy): domain Eukaryota; kingdom Metazoa; phylum Mollusca; class Polyplacophora; order Chitonida; family Mopaliidae; genus Mopalia; species Mopalia vespertina. The sequence goes on along the minus strand of JAQQZZ010129960.1, from coordinate 7,821 downwards.
ACGAGGTACGAGAACGCGAGATTAAACGGTGAAATAACGATAATCTTTTTCCAGTTCTCGCTTTGTACCCCGCGATCACGCTTCGCGTTCTCGCACCTCGTATTCTCGTGCCGCGTGTTCTTTGTAGCACGAGGGATGAGAACGCGAGGTTCTATGAGTGACTGTATCATCGTGCCTCGTATCGTTCGTACTATGCCTTGTGCATGACCGTCATATTGAAAGTGTTCAAACTTGCATCTCTGTCACTTGCAAACTTAGAATTATCTGCTTTTCAAGGCAAATATACACGGGTAAATGTGTCATTTGAATGTTTCACAATATTAGCTCGGTCGCTAACATTGCTCTATCGCTTTCCGTATTAATATTAAATGTTAAACTGGGCTCTGCGTCTGGTATCATAATATCTAACAAAATATCGATGTTCAAACAACAACAACAACCATTTATATTTTCCAGTGAAAAACTGTGGCGATCAATGATTCAGTAATACAAATATTATTATAGATACCGGTACTGTTTTCGGTTTCTCTAACTTTGTGTTAGATAAACCAGCTAACACGACCCGAGAGATTACAAGGATGTCCAGAATTAATTAACCGCTTTGTTGATGTGGATTCTGCAAGACAAAACTGTACTCAAATGAACCTATTTGTTTTACAAAACTTGCTTTTTGACGTTACATTTATTAACTCGGCTTCTAAAAATAATTACACAGTTTCTACGTATAATTGTCCCCCCCCGCCTCCCCCCCTTTAAAAATAACTGCATGCCACCTGATTGGTCCTGTCCAGGATTGACTGATTTATTGGTGTATAAGGCCGTATATAACTAATTTGATGACAATGTACTATTATAGTACAAAGCAACACTAACACAACCTTGAACTGTGAAATATGTTGCTCTGTTGAAAAATGAATTTTCCTCAAGGGCACAGTAGTCTCAGAACATACTAGTACTTTATCCAGAAGGTGATGATATCCCGCTCTAATGGTAGTGCATCCATGTATTTCTCTAATTACGCTTTGTCAGATTCATTCCACCTTTTCAAGGTCGTATTTATTTCAGAATAGCAACTGTCTGTTAATCTCATTATATAAATGGACGAAAATAAATCAAACTGTTAGTTGTGCGAGAGTTAGTCTAGATTGGCATGACATCAAAGTTAGCAGCAGTGTAAACAATGGCACCTTGTTAATTTGTAGGAAAACTTCAGCTATGGTCAGTAAAAGTTACTGCACAATGTTTCTTGTTTATGACCGTCTATATGGCGGTCTTTTGGAACGACTGCTAAACGACAAACATACACTTCATGTTAACGCTTCCCCCTAAAACTGTGCTTAAATTGACGATATAGTACGGTTAGGGAAAACTTATTCATATTATATCACCCATAAACATTTTTTTTTATGTTTATGTCAAGCCGTTCAACCTACGGGGAAAATGATCGCAACCTCTAGCACAGCTCATTTTTGACGGGGGTGAAAGCTCTCAGTATCGAAATATATTTAATATTTAATAATTCTGGCTTTTGTTTGTTTCCTTTATTCGTTCAGATCAATTAGTCCACCGGTTTATAATCTGTTTTATACCATTTCAAAAATGTCTTTATTCGTTTCGTTTTGTCAAATTTTAATTAATTGTGAAGCTATGAAGCGGAAAATTCTTCATTTCAAAGTTACATTTCACTACTTTCTGCAATTCTTCCTTAGAGATGTGACGTCGATTGAATGCCATAGTATGGTTTGTGTTGTTAAATGACCCGGATATTTCCTTGCCGTGTAACCGATTGTGAAGGAATTTTACAGATAAAAAGCATTGGTTTTACGATTGTCCATTCCTTCTTCCACAATTGCACGTGAATACGACAAATCTTCATGTGCTAATATATTTGTTTAGTTTCAAATAGTAATTTGAGCAGATTGTACTAGCGTATAATGCAGCATAAACGTGTCGACAAACAATACGTGTAATTTTAGTGTCGGATCGTGTAATGCTAAATGAACAGCTTATGCAGATGAGGGAATAACAAACACTGATGTATTGGCTGAAAACTTTGATGTGTATTAATTTTGTTAGACAATATTTGTGTAACTTCTAGTCCAACGTATTTATTTCTAAGTTGACTTAAAGTTGTGTCATTTAATATCATTTCAACCAATACTTCAAAACTACGTTTGGTTCGAAAATAATCTATATTCAAAGGTAGAAAAAAATTCTACCTCTGGTGTGTTTCGTGTACTGAGTAATTCCAACGTAATTCAATGTCTCAAAGTGAAACATCTTTATTTCACTTCTTATTACAATATCAGCCATCGAATGTTGTCTTCTCAATAAATTGAACGATTCAATTCTAGCAGTGTCGTGACAAAGACATGCGTATATGCAACATAGACATGAGCATAGCGTAGACATGGACGTATATTGAATGCAATAAAAACAAATAAACATATTTAGTAATGCAATAGACTTATTCCCGTGAAATTAACTATAATTTAACAACAAACTTATTATTTATTAAAACAATCATTAACATGTTGCCAATTACTATCGTTATCCTCTTAATATTTAGTAATAATCTGTAAGACATCGCCTATCCAAACGGGTTGGGTATTTGACATTGTGTTGCTGCAATAAAACACATCGCCTATCCAAACGGGTTGGGTATTTGATATTGTGTTGCTGCAATAAAACCACAGGACGGTAGTAATTGACATCTTTGACTTTAAAGGTAGGCGAGTTAATACTACGCGAAACATGCTAGAAACCAAAACGAATACTACTTTTTCAATCTCAATTACACAAACCATGATTATAGACTATAGTTACCATTTTATGGGGCTCGGTATCATGACATATATAGAGAGTAGCTACTGAGTTTAAAGGCTCCATTTAGTGTAATTGCCCTATGTCGAGATTTGAAGTAGAGCTCAAATATTCAATTAAATAGACTTACCGGCTTAATACAGGTTTAAAATCCCAATCGAATAGATTCTGTACCCCTTTATTAAGTAAACATGCCTAAAAAGTGGAAGTTACAGGACCTTCTACTAAAGTTAAAGTCTACAGTCAAGGTGGACGAGAGAAAATGGCGGGTTAGCAACAGATACCTGAACCGTATTTCCGTAATTACAGTGCTAAATGACCCAATAATAGCCGGTTAGTGAAACAACTTGAAATTACACAGTTCTGTGCACTCTGTTTCTCTAAATAAGGCCACATTGTATGATAGACTGGTAGAGATACAGAACTCTGAATCTACATAGCGAGAGCAAAATTCTATGTGAGGCCATTTCGGTACGTATAAACAACGTAGTGTTAGATTAAGTCACTTGGAGTTGTCTCCCTTCATCCGTGAGATAAACTTATAGCTGTATTATATATTTTGAATAAATGAAGACAGAAAAATTTGCTTGCCTCCACCGGGATTCGAACCCGATTGACCGATACTAATTTGTTACATTTAACCTTACCATGAAAATGGTAGTTGTCTCAAAAAGCTAAATGTGGTTGCACCGTATTCTATTTGTTTTTATTAGGTATATTAAAAGTGTCTACCTCAGTTAAAATAAAGTAAATACCAATAGAAATATTTTCATACGCTGAAAAAAAGAACAGATATAGCAAATTTTCTGACAATTGTTTCTGTCTCTCCCAATTTCTTTTTCACGTGAATATAATAATATGAGATCAATAAATTTGTGAATGGTCGAACTTATGCCATAGTCTAGTCCTATTTAATTAATTTGGTAAACATAATATAAATTTTATCTATAAAATTTTTTTATAAATGTTATATGTCACAAACAAAGTTTATTTACCAAATTTCGATTTATATTTATTGTTTAAACCATAAGTGTTGATTGTTTGTGTAAGATCATATGACTTTCTAGTGTCATACTAGTGACAATACAATGTACATGTTTGACTTGTAAAAAATGTAATGTTACTTTGCACTCATTTATTCACATATTATTTAAGAGATGTTTTATTTTTTTTAATAAATGATTAAAAATAATTTAGAAATGTTCTGGATGTCTTTTTAATATCTACAAAGAAAAACAGTTTAAATATGTTTACAATAATCAAAATGAATCACGATTTCAAAAGGTTCAAGTTACATATAAAACGAGCAATATTTACAAGAAGAAAGCAGAGGGATGGGAGGGAGCTTCCTGTTGTCCTCGTGCTCTCAGGGCTAAGGGGCAACATGAAGCTAATCTGTGTGTTACGTCTTTGTATTAGATCCTGTGATTGTCTCGTATGTGTCCTGTCTTGTCCCTGTTTGTTGCCAGTGGTGTCCAGGATGGTTTCTTTCACCCATTGGGCTGGCACGCCGTCGTGTGAGTGAAATAACCTTAAGTACGGCGTAAACCCCAATCAAGCTAACTGTATAGTTTATACACATGTGGCTTGGGCTGACATAGGGCATGTTATGTGGTCACCGCATGTCTTTGTCGCTACATTAACAGCTGTCAAGTTAGATCATATGTCTGGGACTGGGAGATAATATATGTTCATAATTCTGTGTAAATTAATTTCACAATTTTGAACTCACCTGTTTTGTGTCTGTATATAGGTAATTCCACAGGTAACCCGCGAAAATCTGCACACCTTTAGTCAGTATATCCTCCATCTTTAACGCATAGCACACAACACAATGACTAATTGTAATTAAGGTAAGGTATCCGATAAAAGCAATGCAGGTGAAAACGATGTACATGCTTATCATAGGTGTATTAAACATGAACACATCCTGTAGTGATGTAGCGGTGTGTAATTTTATCAAGCTTGCACGAATCTAGCGAACTATGTATAAAACTTTCCTCCCCAAAAAACGATGTAGAGTGATTTATCAGAGATAAATTCTATTCCTGAGCTACACGTAGACATGTCAGTAATTATTTGTAAATCCCACGTAGGACCGGCGACTTTTCACGACGGACACTTTATCGCATAACTGCACACCTATCGGTCTTTAAATTAAGTTAAAATATTTAATGAGGTTATTCTGAAAATATATATTTTTTCAGCCATTAAAATTCGAACGTTTTCTCAAAATGTATCCATTTTCCGGGTCTTTCGTCTGAGCTGCTGTCGATACATGTCTGTTAGATCTTTGCCAGGTGAAAATGAGGTTTTGTAATTATGCACTGATCCTTGATTCTCCACCTATATCTTGACCATTCCTGTGACTGCTAAATATAATCAATAAAGTTTGACCACGCTTTATATGAGATCCTCTTCAACCAACAAATGTGAATTCTTTGCACATTAGAAGCAAACTTTTGCAAATATCAATCTGTATTTCAAACTCGTTAATTACGTCAATCTGTAAACATATGATCCATGAAATCAGACAACTCCATGTAGATCATCTGTATCAATCACACGTCTTTGTCTAGTGTATATCTCTGCTAATCGGAAGTAAGCCTCTATGATGTATGTAGATGGAAGTCCAGTAACAGGTAAGTGTTCATTATAGCTATATACAAGGACACGGTATACACTGCCAATGACAGCCAGCACGAGTATATACAGTCTAGCTGTTTCTTAGTTGACACATTCGCCAGCAGCCCCCAAAACATGTATGCCGAAGTATGTCATGTGTGGTTATTTAGGAGACAGGTAAAATACCTGTTGTAGATTTCACCCCCGCCTGTTTACAGAACCTTTAATTCAGGTTTTTAGTAGCAAGGTATATTGCTAGACCAATACTAGAAACACATAGAAGCTGAATTTAAAACCGTGTACAGTTTGGATTCTACATAATGTATGATTTCTTAAACTGAAATATACAATTTAGTACTACTTCGATGAAATCACAAATCTGGTTTTCGCTTCAGGTAAATTTGTGATAAAACAACATTTATCCAGCGCGGTTAAGGTCACACGATTATCACGACATACCGCCTGGATGATATTTGTCTCAAACTATAGCACCGTTAGCACGTGTAGATTTATGATATATCTTGCCGTGAAATAACTAAATATAGCATCTCTTTATAATCCATTTCCACAGGTCTGTATTTTATTGCGAGTCAGATATGTAAAATGTTTTACGGCAACACGTATGGTAATCACATTGTGAATTTCCGTCTGGATGCTGAAAGTAGGTTCCCTACAGTTCGGCTGTATCCTTCCGTGAACTCAAAAATCTTATTTAGGCCTACTTCCTTTCAACCTGTATTTGATTGTTCTTCAGGTAGATACTGAGATTGGACAACATTAAGGCAACACTTTTAAGCTATACGTCTATACTACACATTACCGTTGAGACAAACATCATACCTGCAATTGATTGTGCGCCAGGTAGAACCCGTGTTTATAAGTCTCAATGGTCTATTGTTGGATAGGATCAGCATGCATTATTTCGGCTGTATCCTTCCGTAAATGTCTCGAGTTAATTAATACACATAAAGCTCTGGTACACTATGCAACACTGAAACGGCTTGTCATATTGAATGTTAATTGAGGTCTTATGTCTGTCAGGCCACGGATGGGTCTATTTTTACTCCATACCGTTGTGTAGTTTACGTACAGATCAGCTGGACTAGGGCTTAGTTATATACTCAAACGGAAACTGCATATTGCATACTCCAAATAACTGGCACAGGATATATGTATGTATATATAGAAAAACATTTACTATCCGGGTGAATACCTTTTAATTGTCTGCACAAGTTGGGCTTCAAATCTCCAGGACGATATTCACAATTAATAATATCAGAATTCTATTAACATATAGACGTCTGATAATATCATAACCTCAATTAGACAATACAAGGTGACAAGTTGGTCCACCGAGAAGCGCCGGTTGACGAATTTATTTATTTCCTTTGTTTTAAAACCACACCAGTTTAAGGGCCTTTTTGCCGTGGAATAACACGTTCCTTGATCCGGGTTGACACAGAGCTTATTTGTTAAACAACACAAGCTGAACAGTTCATAAGCTGTTGAATAACACGAGGAGATGAAATAATTCCTGCACTTTGAAATAGAGTTGACTGTTTCATTATCCGTGTAATAAGTATCCCAGCCGTATACCTGTAAATGCACAAGTTGATCAATTGCGTATATGTAGTCGTGATATCACAAATCGAATATAAGGTCGAATAGTTTGTTGGTCAAAGACAAAAACGAAGTGTAGGCTGCAGGGAGGTCCTAATAGCCGGGGACGAACAAGAGTTGTCAATTCACTGCTCCCATGTGCCTCGACTTTTATGTCCACAATCAAACACACTGCGAATGGTTAAAATTATTGAATGGGGTATTATAAACCGTACATGAACACTAATAGCTGATATTGCTATAGAACTTTTATATACAGGTATTTGTCCGAAGTTCGGAAAACAGCCCGACATAAGCTCCAAATGCCGTAGTCGGTAGGTAAGAAAATAAGGACATAAGCAAGTAAGTAGGCCTATATACGGGTTTTCCTAAATCGGGTTAGAAGTATTTGAATTTTTGAACGGATGAGTGACCAGGTATTCCTGTGACTTATGTTTGGCACACTTTCTAATTTAAGCAGCGGAGTATCTACCTGACACATGACTCTCGTACAAGAAGAAGTGGCTGGATCGCTTAGTAATTAGGTGTATTTCAGCCAAATAGGTCAATGAACGAATGAATAGAAGAACGAATGAATGAACGAATGAATGAATAAACGAATGAATGAATGCCTGAATGCCTGAAATAAATGAATGAATGAATGAATGAATCAAGTAACGAACGAACGAACGAACACACGAACGAATGAATGAATGAATGAATGAATGAATGAATGAATGAATGAATGAATGAATGAATGAATGAATGAATGAA
>JAQQZZ010129949.1:1119-13872 GCA_030265115.1 Mopalia vespertina | reverse complement strand
GCTTACCCCCCCCCCCCCCCCCCCCCACACACACACACACACACATTCACACACACGATCCCGCCCCGCCCAACTCCACCTTCGCCCAAACCACCCAGCCCGCCCCGGTAGGGACCTAATTTATAAACAAATATGTAGCTGTATTATAGACACTAGAACCGTCCGTAAAAGTGACAGAAAATCTATTTATAAAGCAGACAGTTCAAACATATCCACAACTTTGACACTTGAAACTTTTTGTTTTTAATTTATATATTTAAAGGTGAGACGAGATGTGCATTGAGCGCATCACGATCTCTTTCTATCTCTTCTCGCCGGCAAGGAAGCGCCGTGTGACTGGACGTGATTTACCCAGAGAAAACGTCATTAGGGGATGAATGTTACAATATTACCGCGTCAAAAACAGTCCCTTTGTAACACCTACATGTCATTTGTCAAATTTTTACTGATAGACAGTTTTTCGTGTTTTCAGGTATGAATCTTACTATAGCCGAATTTACAAAGACCTGTGTAATCTTAAAGTGGATAGACGCTAAAAGGCTTAAAATAACTCAGACTACAATACAGATGTTGCAGGTGTCAATGTGTAATGGATGAGTTGTACAAGCTCATTGTGGTCATCAGTTAAAGCAGGGAGCATATAGCATATATACAGGCTATTTCCTGAAAAATAAAGATCATTGAGCAAAAAACATAAATCGCAGTATTCCAGGCCGACTGACAGGTGTGGGGGGTGGGGGGTCAACCAGGGCGGCGCCCCTGGGCCCATGAGTTTAAGGGGTCCACAAGGCAAACGAGGACAAAAAACAGGGTGTACTTTGAGCAAGACAAACAAATTAAATATCAATATATTAAATATTAAGATTCATATCGTGAATATGTGAATGACTATTTCGTGTGTTAGATATAAAATTCTTCGTACTGAAGTAGCCACAGGAGGGCTGGCGCGCATAAATCTCGATTAAGACGATTTGAATGCGCGAATCAAACAAACAAACAAACAAACCACAGGAAGGGGCCCACTAATGACTTTCATAGGGCCCTTGATGATGTATTGGAAAAGGGGTCCACGTTTTCTTTTACCATGGGGCCTAATAATTATCTTAGCGGCCCTGCAGCACTATCGGGTTTAATGCATCTGTTATTCGAAATTCATTTAATTTAAAACCTAATATAAATTCACATCAATAGATATATTTTTGATGAAGCCATTTTCACTTTTGTATAACTGTTGTTCATACACCATTCGTTAATTCATGCACTGAGTTATTCACTCGTTCGTTGATTCATTCATTCATTTATTCATTCAGGTCAGTCCGTCAGTCAGTCATTTATTCATTTATTCAACCAGTAAGTGAGTCTGTCGGTCATTCATTTGTTCACTCGTTCGTTGATTCATTCATTCTGTAAATCGCTGCAGCCGTGGCTAAGTGGTTAGCGCGTCCGCGTACTAATCCTACTCCGATGTATACCATCCACGGATTCGAGTTCGCCTGTCGATCATCAGGTATGTGTTTGAGTCACGCGATGTAGCTCCTGTTATCGCGGGGAGGTTTTTACGAGGCTTCCTCTCGGTTTTTTCACTGTATTTAAGCAAGGAACAGCATGAAATGGACAATATCTCGCCATATAAGTGAAATGCCCTTGAGTTGGACGTTAAACCCCAATCAAACAAACAATCATCCATCCATTCAGTCAGTCAGTCAGTCAGTCACACAGTGTAAGTTAACAGTTAGTTCCAGCCCTAAGACCTTTGCATAATTACTGACAGCAGTACCTTAGAACTTAAGCATAAATCCGGTTTAATCCTAAAGACGTAGGTCACATTGTGCATGTGTTACAATGCCTGTCAGACATGTTCGAACGTCTCTAATCTCCATTAAAAAATTCACTTTCATTATTTACCATAATATACTTAATTAAACAGGGAAAAACACTGTAATGCAATCCAAGGGGCAATTAGTAGTACAAAAGTGGAATCAAATATAAATCAATCAATCAATCAAGCCTTAATTGATTGATCAATCAATCAATTAAATTTTAACAACATTTGGGAGCAGGGTAACATAAAATTTTAATTTCTGGATGACCACTCGTTTTGTGATAGAACACAACGTTTCTGTACCTATGTCTGTATCCTCCCCAGGTGTAAATTGACTAAAAAGAGGAGAGGTTGAATTAATTTTATTAGTATAAAGTAGTTAAATAAGCAAGGTTAAATGTCCTAGTGCACAGTGTGGATAATACGTATATATAGTATGGTGGGTGGTCAGGAGGTCAGAGGTTATTCTCCACACTGTGCACTAGGACATTTTACCTTTTTTTATTTTACTTTTATACTATTGTTATTGCTTTCGACCTATCTTCTTCAGTCAATTAACACCTGATGACGATACGGGCAAATGGATCGAAACTTTGTGTTTTATCACGAAATAAAAAGTGGTTATTCAGAAATAATAGTTAACATAGATAAATAAATAATTGAAAAAATAAATAACAAGTATTAAATCATGATGCCATAAATGCACAGACATTTCCTCGTCCCATATATAAAATATTTAAGTATGATGAACATTTAATGCGATATATATCATTTGTCAATAAAGTCGACAACGTATACAAATATTCGTTAAAATAAACTTTATTTTAAAGGCATTCTGAAGTTTAGAAAGGAACATAGAATTTCCTAATTCCAACCTCTTCTTTCTGAAGATAACTAAATGTGTTATTACATAAGCCTCTGTACAGTTATGTTGAGTGATTTAAGTCAATATTTGTTAAATAATGTTAGGGAAGCATAAACGAGGTGGCGTGTAATGTCCACCATACACGCCAATGTTTTATGTGGCATGCTTAAGGCTATAACACAAGTACGCGTTCTACATAAACCACATTTCCTTCTTAAACGGCATGATACATTTCAAAGTTGCTTAAAACAGGATGAACCGTTAAAATAAAGTTTGTTTAAAGAAAAGAAACTTTATTTTAATGGTTTATCCTTGAAAGTAGATCGCGTAGAATAAGCTATATCAGAAAGGCTTAATTGTCTGAGAATAATAACTTGCATTTTCATTCAATTATTAACATTTACACCATTCGTTAAGCAAGCATAAAGAAAGAAAAGAAAAAGGAAAGAAACGAGAAATCTTGTTCCAGCAAGTACAATTTTCATTCATTATCTCAAACGACAAATTAATATATGTCATAAAGTAGGACTTCAAAAGAAAGATAGATAGATAGATAGATAGGCTTTCTAAAGACCACTGGCGTAGGACTGCATACGAAAGGTAGGCTTTCTTAAGATCGTTGAACGATTTATGTTGTTGGTTTAAATTCTTGTCGGTTGACGTGAGACCATGACATTTTAACTAATTGGTTCTATGTCGAACGGTGACTAAAGGAAGCATATTATTGTTTACTCTGCAGGTAACATGTGGCAACTATTGAACTGTGAACTGACAATCCTGAAATCAATGAACCGTGAACATTTTGACAGTAGTGTGAATTGTCACCATTCTACGTTGCGCGTGCTCGGACAAGTATGCAATAACAACTTCGTAATACCCACGAGGAGTTACTCCAGCTCGGATTATTTATGAGTTTTGACTATGAATGACAAAACAGTCCCGTAACAAAACACCACGCCCTTTTATTTTATATCATATTCCAATGTCGTAAAACTGCTATGCGTCTTTCTATGTACTTACCGAATATAAAGGATAAACATTTTGTTTAGTTGAGTGGCGCCGTATTAATTTCATATCATATTTCCAATGTCGTATTACTGCTATGCGTCTTTCTATGTACTTACCGTATTCATTTCGAGACAAGATTCGAGATAAACATAGAAGTACACAAGTAGTGCAACTCCGAAGAAAGATAAACTCATTTTTGCTGAATATGTCGGCTTTATTGTGCCATCGGCAGCACCTTTTATTGAGTATCTCTTTCGTCGGACAAGCACTTTACAGGTGTACTATGTCAACTTAACCGGAGGAACAAATAGATTTCGAAAAACACTAGTAGACAAGTATGCAACTGTTGTTTATGACTTTTTTTTCTTCTTTAATTATGTTTCTCAAAGCAACTTAGCCTAGTCTTTCCCAAAAATCTTTATATGCCATCTTGAATAATTTTACGAATTAAACATTATTCGCCTATGACTTAGAGAATAACTATACCGTCAGCAGAGCACGGGGAATATCAGATCAGATTTGATTTGCCAAAGACATCGAATTAAACATCGCATCAATTATGATTAACGTACCCGTTACCCCCGTAATGCATAAAGGCTACTAGATCGATTACAGCTTGTTGACACTTCATAGCCTAAATCTAGTATTTCGCAGGGCTCGCTGACCTAAGGAATGATTAGCCGTTTGGTTTATAGCAGATTCAAACACTAACATTGGAATAACCCAGTCTTATCCGAATTTAAATTCACCTCGTGTGCTACTTTTTTAACGATAGGGTCTTTATTCTTTCTATAGGACTACAGCTGTATAGAATTTTTGATTTAGTTCGCTTATGCAGTTTGTAAGTGGCACGCAATTTGGATTAATATCAACACACGAAGATGCAATGAATATGTTTATAAGCGTAGAGAAGTAACGTTGGTAAACCTCTGGGTCAGGTGCTAAAGACTAATTGTCCTTCGAATAACTGACCCCTGATGTGAATCCAAACTAAGGATCCTTCGCTTACATGCCCAATAATCAACAATTTTAGTAATGCGTTAGGAACCACTGAAGCAGCTCTACTATTTATGTTATGATTTCGGATAATTCAGTAAAAGTCATTTTGTATTTTTATTTCCCACTTGGGGGGGGGGGGGGGGGGGGAGGGGGCATTATTTGCCGAACAGAGCAAACACTTCAAATTTAATTGTGTTGAACTAACACCGCTGCCATATAAGTTAAATACAACTGAGTAGGCCTACGATGTGCTACACCAATCAGCTACTCCACACCAAAAGAGAAAGAGTAAATATTACAGGGTGCCACTGTACTAACGCGCTTTTAAATTTAATCCTGGCTTATAGGTTACGTCATTCTATGTTGAAGGTCTATCGCTAATCCTGGATTAGTGATTTAAATTGCTATTATAGCGAATAATCCTGGTTTTAACAGCTTGGCCCTAGAGCAAGTAAGTCTCGTGCTCTTCTACTTGACTTCCGGGTACCTCGTTCAAACTCTGTCCCTATGTTTTGAATACTGATATTTCCGATAATGCTAGAACTAGAAATAATGTAAGAGGTACCCGGAAGTGGCGTGAATTACATGAATTATGGTACACGATGACATGACTTACAAGCCCTATTATTAAAGTCTGGCATGAGCACTAGTAAGTCTAATAGCAGAGAGAGGGAGAGAATTCTCTTCCAGCTGCCACTTTCTCTTCGTAAACTATTACGAAAATAGAGGAACTGAAATAAATCTTAAGAGTGCTTCACATGTAAAACAAGCCCACTTTCAATACATCAATAAAACTGTCAATATATTTAATTGGCAGTCTTATCAATTCCCATCTATATCTTTAAAATATCTTTATTTTAAACCTATGCCTTTAAGGTCTTGCTGGACGCCTTGTCGATTTTCAGAACACCTGTTGTATTTAGTATATTACGCAGCAGATTAAAACTCTGTATACCATATATATGTATAATCCAAGCGTTAAAAAATATTGGTTCATTTTAAGACCTTAATATTTATATAGTTTAATGTAGACAAAGAAAATTTTGCTTGTAAATATTTATATACAGGTGTGCAAGGTATTTGTCACATATTGTCTATACAATGTAAATTGTTGTTATACCTTCTCTTGTATGTTACCCATAGCAGCACGAGATAAGGATCTATTCAGTCGAACTCATAAAAAACATCTGAGTACGAGAGTTGATTTTGATTGGTTTTAATCAATAGAGAACTCTGTGCCAGTTTGAATATTTGGGGGGAAATGAATGATGATACACTAAACTATATGCGAATTTAATATTGTTTGTAGATATGTAGAAGGTTAGATTATAAACGTATATGTAAAAGATATAAACGTAAGCTATATGTGATTCTTGATATTGAAGGCCCTAAGGCTTAAACTTTCGTATTTTTAACTGCATTTTACGGAGCCGTAAAAAGGACATAAAATAAATTTGTTATGCGAGATAATAAGTCGTTACATAACGAGATAAAAAATCGTTATAACGAGATAACAAGTCATAGGGCAAGGAACAACGTAGTATGGATAACAGGTCGTTATGACGAGTTACTTAGTCGTTATAACGAATTATTATCTCGGTATAACGACTTAATAAGTCCATTTTTAAGGACGCAAAAATCATTACTCGTTCTAAGTCTGTTTTAATTATACCTAATTGTAAACATATACATTGAATGTAGAGAAAGAAAATTTCGGCTGCTTCCACTGTAAATATATTTTGAATAAATGAAGAGAGAAAAATTTGCTTGCCTTCAACGGGATTCGAACCCGGGACCTTGGGTTACAGGCCCAACACTCTACTGTAAATATATATATATTTTGAATTAATGAAGAGCGAAAAATTTGCTTGCCTCCACCGGGATTCGAACCCGGGACCTTTGGGTTACAGTATATATATATATATATTTCTCTCTTCATTTATTTAAAATATATATATATTTCTAAAAGTTAATCACATTGGCACATGTCGATTAATTAAAACTGATGAATCATTTCATGTTTTAGATAAACTCCCGGAGACAAGTATCTAAACAGATCTCAATCTTAACAACTCGTTATTACGGGGAACCTTAATACAAATATGCAGGCTGTTACCTGAAACCATTTAAAATGTTGTCTTATCTACATTTGATATTAAAAAAACAATGATAATGTAAAATCAATAAAAACAGCCATTAATTACCATTGCATTTAATATCGTATTGTTGCATTCAAGGTATATATTATCTTTAAACTATTTGAAATTTTTAGATATAGAGTCCTACCACCCGGTTATTATACTGTATTACACTGTGTCGAAATAGAACATTTTATTTGTGAAAGAAATCCTTCTATTTTACCTTTAAACAATTAATAAAAACCTAGTCACGCTTAGACGGCTATACAATTAAAAAGCAACAAAAAAATATTCAATTTCTATATCAATTCTTTTTAAACTTTGTTAAGAAATATATCAAACATCGATATTAAGTCGCATCTTAAGTCGCATAGAGTGATCCTATTTGTCGCGTTTCAGATATGTTTCTACACATGTCCTTGGCCAAATACCTCATTCACATACCATCTGGATATGTCAATGAACCGACCCAATTCTTCGCTATTGTCAACAGGTGTTTTATTTCTGAACACATTTGTCCATTCGTCACAGTATTGGGAAATAACATATGGAACTGTACAGCAAGACACTATAACATGTGTTGTTGTTTCATAAGTTGTCTGTTGTGATAGCCTTATATTTGATACTATTTCGCGTCAGAATAAATCATACTAACAGTTTAAAAATCAGTCAGCCAAATCTGTGACACAATTATTTAAATAAAAACAACATTTGCACGACTTTATTTTACTTCGACAGATGCATATATTATTAACTGAAAGAAATTGACAAATGACACTGTATCGGCTGTGTATAGGGCGGAGGAGAGACGGAGGGCGGAGAATGATAAAGTGGGGGCATAGGTAGGCCTATTGTTGTTATTGAGCGCAAGTAAGTCAAATATTTGTTCAGACTTTACGGGGATCAGGTCTCCCTCCGAGTCAGAGTGAATGAAATCTTGTCCTGATACCGTATCAGAGTCCAAAGATTTCGTGTATCATTGACAGAAAATGAAACAGTTTCAAATTCGCTACCACTCTAGTACCGTTTTGTCGAAGTTAGATCTGCGTAGATTGTATTTAATGTTATATCTATAATTTAAAAAAAGAATGTCAGAAAAAAAAAATTAGCCTCAAATTCTTTGATAGTCCGGCAGCATGACTGGAAAATCTATAAATAAAAAAATTAAGAAGAACATAAAGCAAAAAAAAAAAAAAGAATTTAAAAATGAACGAAAACAAGAAAGACAAACTGTCTAATTAAGTTATGTCTTTATTCTCAACGAAACTACGTCACTAGGCGTTAATACGTCACAAATAATGTCATCGACTATTAAATCCGCAGAAAACAAAATCACTAAGTCCATTCCCATATGTTATATCATTCCTGTTTATGTCAAATGCTGCTAACTGCTATTTCTTCACTAATCTCCCATACAAACCCTTAGCGGACCGTTGGGAGTGAGCCTCGTGTTGCCCTGGTGCTCTCAGAGCTAAAGGGCAACATGAAGCCGATATGTTTGTGATGTCTTTGTATTACAACCTGTGCTTATCATGAGCTGTCTTTGTTGCCAGTGGTTTCCTACATCCATTGGGCTGGCACGCCGTCGTGCGAGTGAAATGGCCTACATTCGACGTTAAATACCAATCAAACAACCATAAATCCATAGTCGGAAAATTATTAATACCGACAGTCTAGAATTGTAAATGCAGTGCTGTAAATGTGTTATAGGATGGACTGATATCAGTTTTAGACTATATCTTCATTTTGATGTCGGTCCGCGGCTGTGGCTTAGAGGTTAGCGTGTCTTCTTGCTTCAATGCACCGTCCACAGGTTCGAGTCCGCCTGTCGACCATCAAGTATATAAGTGAGTCACACGGTGTGGCTCCAGCTATCGCGGGGATGGTTCCACTTTATTTAAACAAGGAACAGTGTGAACTGGACAAACCGTCGTCATATAAGTGAAATACACTTGAGTATACGACGTTAGACCCCAATCAAACAAACAAACAAACTAACTAACAGAGACACAGGTTGGTGTTTCACGCTTTTTGTTTTTTTATTGATAACTCTGTCTGAAGGTCTCGGATCTACTTATTCTCCCAACAATCTCGTCAGTCTCTTAATGTTACGTTTTGTGTTTCTTGTTATGATCATTATGACCCGTAAATAGCGCAATACCGTATGCATTAAGTTATATTAATATTTCACTTTCACTTTCTTTATTGACGTAAGCACAGGTGCTCAATATGAGCTACATATTCTTTCAGGAAAACAAACTTCACTTGCTCCACCTGGCTAACTGGGACTGTTATATGTGTTGTACTATTTCACTTTCTGTTCTACTACCCCTCGCTATGTGGAGTATGTCTTAAACAGTCGCAATTTTTTTCTTTCTTAGCACTGTAGAAATATTAAACACGTCAAAAACACCCAAAACACGTCACAATCTTAGGATAAGTTATAGTGGTTTTATTTACTGTCGACATACACCGCCATTATATAAGTGAAAAACAGTTAAACACTTGTTTACAAAGTTAACACTAATCAACCCATTTTACCTAAGCGTTTTAAAAAACATGATATACGTATAGAGTTTAGTCTGAAATATGTAGTGTATATGTAGGCCTATAGGCTATTTGTATTGTATAGTACTATGAGTGTTCCTAACAAGATATCAGGCTAGCTGTATCAGCTCAATTTAAAAACTCTGATTTGGAAAACAGAGCTAATGCAATTAAGGTCATGTAACGGCATATTTAACGCAGCCGACCGAATTTCTTAGGGATCACTGAAGCGAGACGGGTCGGTGTTTGTAAACAGTTCATCGATTGGCTAAGTGCCCGCGTCAGCTGACTCCCCGTTTATTGTGAGAAACGCGGAGTGACTGCAGTATATACAAATCTACAGTCTAGCGAGTGTAGCTGATCTCGAACAGTGGCTGTAGTTACGCGGACTACCGCGAGTGAACAAGCTGGAATTGTGAAAAGCGCGTTGTTTGGACCTGTTGGGATTAATACAGGAGCTGTAAAGCTGAGCTGACAAACCATTCAATACATCACAAGGCTTATGTTCTCTGAGGAAACTACACAAGGAATTCTGTGCTTAGTTCTATGTGTGTTTACCGTGGAATCGATGGTGCTATGGTATAACACATGAGTCCGTCGCTCTGATATGGTATAACGGTTCATTGTTAACTGTTTGTCGGAATTAAGTACCGTGTACAAACACCGGGCCGCCGTATTGGCACTATTAGAATTTGGTACGAGTCTTCTATCATTCTTTATTATTTATTTTACATATGTTGAGATTTTGAAGAGAATTTCATGAACGGGGAATATATTGTAGTTGTACTTTCGCACGGAAATTGACTTCCTTCCCAGGGTTTTAAGTGTGCTTTAACAGAGAGGAATTCGGAGCGGATATACGAAACCAAGCCTGCTGTCAGAAGTAGCTTGCTTCTTCTTACCGGCTGTCAAGCAGTTGAAAGTACCAGACCCCGTTGCGCCGTACGAATACCAGCTAACCAAAACACAAAGTTGTGCTCTGCTATAGTTTTCTTTTCGTAGCTAAATATTGCCCAATATAAGTGTTTGTAAGGACTTGTTCGCCAACGTTTTTGGACCCACCAGAGCATTAAACGCATTCCATGTATTTGCTTTTTATTCATCTTTGAAGGAATACTATTTGCCGAGTTTTTATTTTCTTGGATTCAGTTCTTTGTGATTTGAAATAATTTGTTTCACCTTTTTTTTCTTAAAGGTTTTTTTAAATTATTCCAAGAAAAGGTTTCACGATGTCTGGAGAAGTAAGCAAACCTCACGAGGAAGATGTGACACAAGCGTTCATCAACAACGACAAAAGGTCGCCCAAAAATATCAATAATGATTTGTGTAAAGGAATAACGATGCCTAAATCATTGGATGAATACAATGATTTACGGGAAGAATTATACATGTTGAAGAAATATCTCAAAGCACTGGCCGGAATCGTTGTTTTTGGCATTGTAACTCTAATAATCGTAGTGACAATTTTGTATTCAAGATTGCAAAATGGTTTAAAAACACATACTCATCAAGTCGCACCCAAAATAGGAGAGAATATCACACGGCTTCTTGAAAGACAAGAGGTTTGTTTCCTGTGCCATCAAATACGTTTAGGACCGAGTCAAGAGGAAGAAGAAATGTTAAATGCATTCCGTCGTCGCCCTGGGAAGAAAAGCGAAGAATGTTGTATCGACACTGCCTCGCAGTTAGTAAAGCTATTCAAATTGGTAAGTGTGCTTATTCTGTGTTTCCATAGTTAATCTATTTGAGTGCAATTTATCAAAGCAGAGGTTGTTAAATTAAAGGCAAGCATCAGGTAAAACATCAAAAGACCTGACAAGCAAATGATGCAAGTAGTGAAATTAGATCGACAGATTACTCCGTCGCACCACCACGCCATAATCCCAGCCTACAATCAACCAATTTCCGTACCATCGTCAATCCAATGCTCCGGTCCACCGTCAACCCATGCTATGCCCCTACACATCGTTGCTCCTCTAATAAAACAACAACCTAAAGGAAGTATCGAATATACCATACCCACAGGTTAAATATTACAACTGTTTATTTTCTTATTATATGCATTTATTTGTTTTTGTCATTAGACTCCTGGCACTCTTATGTTCTTTGTAAACTGTCCTGTTCGTTTTCCGATAAAGGAACCGAGACCAGATACTATACAAGGAAGCCAATATTGCAATATATATATTTTGATAATTACTTGTAATATTCATACAGCGATCGTATACAATATATATGTTAGATTGTCGTAGCAAACGTTTGACCCCAGGCGTTTTATCACTGGCTTCTCCATGACTCGACATAAGATAAAATCACGTAGCTCCGTTATACGATATATGTATGTTTATATATTTGTTTCAAGAAATAACTTTATTGCGAAAGACGACAGGTGGAGATAATATTATGAAATCGAAAATGACATAACCGAAATTCTTCAACATTGACACAACACATAAACTGGTTTCTTTACTTATTTCACATGTTATTGTTGTGTTAGTCTGGCTGTTTCCAGATAGAGTACACCGCCGTTATATAAGTGAAATACGCGTGAGTAAGGCTTTAAACACCAGTCAACCGATCAATCTGTTTGACTTCGCGACTAGATTTTGCCTACACTTCAAAGTATACAGGCCGAATGTTGACAACAGACGCGACACCCAGCAAAACTAACTTGACCAAGCAGAACAGTTCGGTATGCTTCGCCTTGCAGCGGAGCGCCTTGCAGTAAAAAAAAGTAACCCTTTTATTTAAGCTATTTGATTGCCTCGATTAAATAATCAACCCCGAATTTGCAATGCAATTACTATATACCGTTGCGGTCCGCGTTTGTTCATGGATACGTCACGTGACAAAGTCTTCACTTTTCCGACGATATACCACGCAGTGACAGGCCTGTATTGTTTAATCAATAATGATAAACTGGTTGAATCACGACAAAAAGTCGTTTGTTTAGCATGCAATTTGTCTACATATGGTTTACAGTTTTTGGTATATGATGATAACAACGGTCTGACGGCTAGCGTACAGAAATCAAAACAAGTTTCAAAATGTTGCATAATATAACATGAAAATTCATCTACGCGAGTCTGTATTTAAATAGATCGTGCACAGATAACAGTATGATAAATAGCTTTAAAAACAAACATGCATGTCATATAAAACGTGAACAATTATATTTTGTTGAGTGGATAAATTTATTTAAAAATATTTATACAGACAAACATAAAACAATTGTTCTAATATTGTCAGCCTGGCTATATACCACTGTATGTATTTATTTTATTGGTGTTTGGCGTCGTACTATAGGCCATTACACTCATGGGCGATTGAAGTGTGTGGTGGAGGGGCGGGGGGGGGGGGGGGGGGGGGGGGGG
>JAQQZZ010129938.1:0-13872 GCA_030265115.1 Mopalia vespertina | reverse complement strand
CTAATTAACGGCTATGCTTACTGGAATGCAAGTGCAATACAGATGTTTGTCTTTGAGAATATGCAATAAAAATAATACGTTTATGCCTTTCCCTTTAAACCTCAATCAGTCAACTACATGTATTAACATTGTATATTTATCTGTAGTGTATATTGAGATTTGTTTGTATATTTACATGAATCTATGTTGTACATTCTGTGTTGTATATTTATCTGTGTTGTTTATCAGTGATGTATAATTATCTGTGTTGTGTATGTGTTGTATATTTGTCTTGTATAATTATCTGTATTGTATATTTAGATTTTTTTGGTATATTTACATGAACCTATGTTGTATATTTGTGTTGCATAGTTATCTGTTTTGTTTATCTGTGTTGTTTATCCATGTTGTATAATTATCTGTGTTGTAGATTTGTCTTGTATAATTATCTGTATTATATATTTATCTGTATTGTATACTGAGATTTGTTTGTATATTAACATGAATCTATGTTGTATATTTGTGTTGTATATTTATCTGAATAGTTTATATGTATTATATATTTATCTGTATTGTATATTTATCTGTGTCCTATATTCATCTGTGTTGTATATTTTCAGAAGATCCCTCTCTAGATGCGTGGCTCGGGGCGAAACGCTGGGTGAATGCTTCTCAACTCACCACACGGAGTATCAGCCGAGCTGAATATCTCGAAAAAGGGGGAGACTACTTGAAGGAACATACAGCCTCCAATCGTTTTATTCCAACACCCGTGCTTGTTACAAAATAATTCACTATATATTTTTTAAAAGTTGACCAGAATAAACAAGGTATCAATGAGGAAACAATTGATTGGTTTTCCTGGAGTATAAGAGATCCTAAACGAAATTAACCAACAGAAACTGAAACGAAAAGTATTGGTTCAGATTGTTGGTTAGCGATTTTATATCATACTTAAGGTTATTTCATGTCCTAGTGAAGGTTAACTCACTCATGTGATAGTGTGCCACTCTATTGGGTGGGGAAATCCACTCGGCATCTGCAGCATTGATGTCCAGACAAGAATCTCCCACAACAAGGCACCGCCATAGATCAGCTTGTGTTGCCCCTCTGAGGGCACCAGAAGGGCACCTCGGACAGTCTTGTCCTCTCGTAAGGGCATTATTTTGCATAGGGTTCGTACGGTTTGGGAAAAGTTTTAGAAATTTGTGAGTGGGTTTTCCAGGGCCTTGAACGCCCTGGAAAATCATATTTTCTTCAAGGGCTATGGGAAAGGTATGGACATTCATTTGCTCGCTATTCAAAATGATAAATAAAAATTCAACATATCCATGGACTAAAGTATTGTTCATTGTCCAATGTTGGTTAGCGTGCAAAACGTGCTTTTTCGACACATTCTGATCTTAATTGGACGTTGTTAACCCTTCCCTGTTAACTCATTCGTTTCAATGTGATTTATTTGCAAAGTTTGAAGGCCCAAATAACGATTTTATGAGGATTTTGGGTATTTATTCTCTGTTGGAAATCGGTTGAGACATGATCCAATCATATTTAGGCAGCTGTTGGAAATCGGTTGAGACATGATCCAATCATATTTAGGCAGCTGGGTTGCAGAGTTGATTAGTTTAATTTGATATCTTATTCTTAAAAAAATCTAAAGAACGGGAGAGGGAGGGCCCACTCTCCCAGGCCCTCGCCCCGATTCAACGCAGGCGCTGTCGCCGACAGCCTCCGACACTTGCTTACTAAATAAAATATGTATGACTGTTCATATTACATAAAGGGATTATAGGTACTAACAATATAAATGTGCTATGGTAACCTTGTATAAGCAACAGCTTTCAAGTTTAATGGTAGGCTATTCATTGGACTAAATCCTGATTGCTAAGCAGGCTTCACACGTGGTACAGCGTAAGCAAGCTCTGCCTGGTAAGGCCTGCTCATCCATTGGGATGAACTGGACAAATAACATACAATCACCCTATTAGCTGAAGACAGTATATTTCAAGAAATACTATTGTAGGATTCAATACAGCAATAGTGCGGACCTTAGAGAGAACAGCTTTGATTTCATTGGTTGATCCAGTTTTTTGTTTCTTGATCATAAGCGCCTCGGAGTATACATTTACTGTTTTTTCAATGGTTCAAAATAGCGTAGCGCGGACCTAAGAGAGAGCAGTTTTTGTCTCCTTTGATTGGTTTAAACCCGTATACTTCCAAATCTCCTCTGTGTGTTTAAAGCCACGTACGGAATACCAATAAAATACGTTAGATTTGTATACGTTTGACTCCTTCACTCATGCTCTGTAATCTGTATATAAGCACCAGGAATTTGACCGAAAATATAGCAAGAAAACATAGGCAATAGAAGTTTTAGGGGAATTTTGTTAAAATTGACGGAAAACAGAACTAGGCAGTTCCCAATCATATTTGCAATTTTTCGAGCCCTGTCCAATTTCTAAAATCATCTATATTTGGTTATGGTCATTTTTTGTTTAATGTTTTGGAAATTCTGTGAAAGTTAAAGAAAACCATGAAACTCAACCTGTATGAACCATGAATTTAAAGTTTTGTCATCCTGTTACGTTAAATTTCCAACTTCACGTTTTATGATTGTTTCAGTATGACTATGCTGTTGCAGTCAATTTTTGTCAAATAAGTTAAATCCCTTATGACCCCAGCACAAACACCAGTCAATCAACGTACAGTTTTGTGCATTGCTTGGGTAAGGTAGGTAAATGCTACTGAGACCCCTTTCTGTTGGGTTTCTAGTGCTTCTTGCCAACTAGTTTGGCACTCTGCACCAGTATGCTGTTCACCATGGAGCGGGAAATGGACCAAACTCTTCCATTATTGGATGTCTAAGTTAGGAGAACAAGTGATTAGTTGTGATTGGATAATGTGAACTAGGTCATTGACATTATCCAATCCCAGCTTGCCACATACATCGCTCGTAGGCTGAATTGAAGAAAGAAGGAAATGTTTTGTATTTGCAAACAAAATTTGAGACTTGTAGATAACTAACATCACAATTCATGGTTTGGACTTGAAGATGAACTATTTGTCTCACACGGACGGGTGGTATTAATTTATTTTATGTGATTAGTTGACTTCAATCGGTTACATTTCACCACGGCACAAGTTGGGTCGACCCCAGAGTGGCCGCCCTTTATCTTTTCTATATACATAGACTGTCTATGGTACAGAGCCCCTGTGGACTGTATAGACTGTTCTGGACTTATGATTCACAGCCCTAGCAGCTTATAAAATGTTTGGAAACATTCACCAAATCAACAATTATGAAAGCTATTAATTCCCGCAACGACGTTTGGAGCATGAACATCGAAACAAGTCGACTTCGTATTACTCCTCAGCTCAAAGAGCTCCAGGGCAAACGACTCGGACTTACATGTCTGGTCTAAATTAAAATGGCTTTGAATGGACAATAACTGGAATCTGAAGGGGGCCTAGTTCGAACGTTATATAAAGAAACAATGGAACTACACGTTGATGGGGTAAATGTTCAGCGCCAGTCTCAATTTCACCTATATACAATGGTGATGTATACTTGGGAGTACATAGCTATACCAACACCCCCATACAATGTGGAATGTGGAACTACCCAAGAAACAAAACAAACACACAATAAATTCATTAAATACATATTTTATTTACAATAACAGTATTTAAACAATGGAGGTAACGTGGAATGTACACAATTTTAGGAACCACAAAATATGTGGTCAGAAAACTATGTGTAAAAAGTGAGACTATTGTCCGTAAATTCTAGAGAAACAACTACAGCAGATTGTAGCTAGAGTGTATATAGACAAATATGAGTGTTACAAACGCGACTAAAAGGAGTCCTATAACCACCAAGACGTTTCTTCTAGAACAGTTGGCAGGCAGTCTGTCGCACTAGAATCGGACGTTACTCAGAGTCCGGTGCCAAATCGCAGATGGGACAGGCAGTCCACCTGTCACCATACTACAGTTTAATATTATTGTTAATTTTTAACAATTATTTCATAGTAACATAAATGGAAAAATAGTATAATGGAATCGGTAGTTGCCTTTATTTTTGTATCACACACTATTGCAGCTCGTATTTATAGTAGTCCTTAAACCACTGTTTAAAATTAACATCTACATTTATGTTTTTTGTTTACTGTTGTTTACACGGAAAGTACTGTGAGCTAAGTTTCCGTTTAAATAGAACGAATAAAAACCAACAGCCCCCTTACTAAAATAAATCTTAATAACAATTTTGAAAAATGTGACAACAAACTAGATCCTCTACAACGATGAAAAATGATTTTTGAAGAACAATATCCTTAAACAACAACAACAATAACAACAAACATGTATCTGCCAAGCACAATTAAGCCATGATACAAAATGTAATAATTACAAAACGTACGTAAAAAACAGTAAATAATGCAAAAATTACGACGACAAAATCAGGTGAAAGTTCGATGGAAGTTTTCTGTTCTATACCGACGGAGTTGTCGTACTTCATATACCAATTTAAATGTTACATTCACTGTTGGATTTGAGGAACGAAACCTTCTCTTTTAGAGAAATACATCGTTCATTTTAATACCGAAATAAATGAATGTTTTTTAGGTATATATTCCTTTATTTAAAGAGGACAAACTTTTTCTGTTAAGAATGTTTAAATGCACCGGAATGTATAACAAGTATGTTGACCTCTGCTCTTGAGCGGGAATATATTTCAAGGACAGAAAACATTTATTATATTTATCATTATGGAATAAATATCTCAATAGCTACTGAAGATGGAACATGTCTCCCCATGATATTTAGTGAGCAGAGGAAATATTTCTCTGAAACTCCCCATTGGTATTTACAGAACATGGGAAAACATTTGATTGGATCCACAATAGTACGTACTGAGCAGAAAAACGTTTGATGGAAAATCCCAAAATCATAAAATACCGTAATAAAATAGATTCCTCGACATATCTTATGGGAGCAAATCCGTCTTGAGGAATATCAACATTTTTTTTATTCCTGAGTGTAGACAAGTTTGAGTTAAGTTTTCGTGTAACTTTTCGGAAAGAAATATGGTGAGCCCGGGAAACCATTTGCGTTGGTGAAGTTTTACTGAGGAGGGAATACGTTTTGAGGATAATCTCCCATCATATTGCCTGCTGGGCGATAGCTGGCTACAACAAACACTTTGCCGTCACGACCTCGAGCTTTGCCGATACCGAGTTCCCGACTTCCTTTCCAAACAACTTGAGTGAAATGACCTGAAGAACAAAACAATATTGATTGGTTCAACTAATGACGAAATATGTCCTTATTTCAAAGGGAATTTGACTTATATAATGACAGTGCCAGTACTTATGGAATATGGTGAAGAAAAATTAATGGCAAAGACCCCTGGCATAGCGTACGAGAGTTGTATTAGTTTCTTCCACTGAAGAAAATATATCGAGAATGCGATTTATTGCACTGGCGATACAGGTGTGGTAATTTACCGCGCCAAGACAAGATTTTGTTTTCTCGATACGGGTAAACGGGTGCTTCTCGAATGGACACACTTTTATGGATCAACACACTGAGGTGCAGGTACAGTTGATCGTTCTTGGTTAGCAAAATTTCCTCCCACATCTTTCCTAATTAAATGCATCTAGATCGGTTTATTTAATGTAAATTGAAAGGGACTTAATGCGATCTGAATGACTGTGTTGGTGTGAGTTATTCCCCTTTGCCGTCCCTCTTCTTAGACAGAAGTGTAAAATAACCAGGATGGCCTAGATCGCTGGGTGGATAAATTCTAGGAAGGCGAAAGAATGTTAATGGCACTTTTGTCTACAGAAAATTCAAAGAAAAATCAGACCAGGGGTTCATACACGTCAAAATATTGAGTTTTTTACTGAACAAATTTCACTTTTTTTAGTGTCCTATTGAATTGTTTTCAACTTTTAATGTCCAACTATTTATTTTTATAATACTTAAACATAATAAATGGAGTATCGTTTTCCAACCTCAGACATGGATTTGCATTGATATATAGGGCTAAACCGAAGAGCTATACCTATTATATATCGTACTATCATTGGAGTTGTTTGAAAAACAAAATGGTCTAACCTGTTCCTGAAGACATGCCAGGTTTTCTAAAATCCATCTTTTTAATCTCACTGTACCACTGCTCCGTGACGGCCTGACCTATTTTATACACAAAAACATATATGAAGTTTTCAAGTATAGTCGAAGTTAACCTATAGATATCTAATTAACACAAACATGTCAATATAATCCAAACCTTTTGGGGTTTTTTTACAGTGTTTTTTTTTCTCAATTTAAGACAAAATAACATCTATGTTATAAAAACTTATTATCGGTAAAAAGTGTCAGATTAAATACCATTGCTTTATAAAATATAAAATTCCCGCAATTAAGTGGATATAGTTATCATAAATTCGCTTACCAGTATAATCGTCACCGCTTGATGACCATTTACATGCAATGTTTTCTCCAAGCCGGTCACCATTTCCCAGCGTGCAATTGCTGTGCTGGAAACTGCCGGTAGCCGCAATCTTTTCTGCCCATTTCTGAGCGTATTGCGTCAGCTCGTCTGAGTGTCTGAGCGCTGGGACACCATGTTTGGAGCGATACGTGTTGTGTGACGACAGACACTGGTCCCTGAATTGTGACATTGTTTGCGGAGAACTTTGCCTCTGTCCACCGTCACTAGGCCTACTCTGTCCCATTGGTTCCTGATAGACACAAAAAGAAGAAATTCTTAGTTTACTAATACAATTAATCCAATTTTCTTTCGTTTTTTTAAAAAAACTTTCAGTTTGTTTAGTGTTAACAGCAGCATGCGCCATTATACAATTGAGAAAAAATTTACTATAGTTGAACTAAAAAAAAACATTTACTGGTTGCTTTAAAACTTGCAATAAAGTGTTTTGTATATAATAGCTATTTAAGAGAATGTTTGCAGTGTTGAATGGCCGTAAGAGGAATTTTCATATTGACAACAATATGACAAAGTACAATAGGATACATTTCCCGAAACGTAATTCAGAACTGTTTTTTCATTGGTTGCAGTAATGTGTTTTGTACCACTGATGCTGACTTATTTTTGAGTTTAAACACTAAATGTGTTATCAGTTTGAATTTTTTGAAAGCTGATTTGCATGCAAGGATAACAAAATTGTCTGAACCAGAGTATGTTTTAACTACGAGCGTCTTCCTCAAATTGACGTTTAACTAGACTTTCTAAACGAAATAAAGCAAATCTACATATAATGCCTGCCTTTCTGGTTTTCTATTTGTTAGACCCCGATTATTGGCTTACCGGTGGTCTATTTGATAGACCCCGATTATTGGCTTACCGGCGTTCTATTTGTTAGACCGCGAGTATTGGCTTATACCAGTGTAACGCGGTTTTCTATCTGTTAGACCGTGATTATTGGCTTACCGGTGTTCTATTTGACAGTCCCCTATTATTGCCGAATCCCATCTGCGCAAATCTGTTGGAAAACTGAAAAGGCAAAAAAGAAGTTTTTTAAGAGAATGTTTGCAGTGTTGAATTGCCGTCAGAGGCATTTTCATGACATTATTTATTGTAACGACCTTAAGGGATTCCTCTTTGTTTTCTAAATTGTGATTGGTCGATAAAAAAATACAAAACAGTCGACCAACCAAAATTATACAAATTATGGTAATCCCCTGAAATCTTTCCTACAAATCGTTCAGCGAGAATGCACCTTTAAAATTTCGGATTACACCAATTTAATGGTAGATTTTACAATTTGTCTTCTCATAAACTAAACCTAATCAAATTTAAGGATTTACAATATCATATGTTTGGTAAATTAGGATTAATTTCCATTCTTGAAGGCTGTTATGGATGTAAGTAATTTCCAAATTTGGTAATTCAGTATTCAGCAAGGCGTATTATCTTGATATTTATTTTCTCGCAGTAGAACCCCGATATCGCCAATCCAGAGCCGTGTGATAACATGTGTTATCAAACTCTTGTTGGATAACCTCCAAAATCAATCTAATTGAAATCAGATATCAAAAACGCTCCCCGTGTTTTCGTTTGTCGCTATATTGAGATCTAAGGCAATCACTCTACTAGTACTGTTCAATTAGGTCAAGTTTGCTGGGGTTCATGAAAGGTCACAGTTTCAGTTGTCCAACAAAAACACAGATAACACAGGGTCATGGTAAACACCGAATTCAGCCAAAACAAGCAGAAGTCGTTCGATTTTCGTCTGTGTAAATGTTGTAAGTTGCATATAAACGGGGAAAAATCGAATTCACTCAAAGTTAATCATTTGAATGGTGTTTGTTGATTGTGCTTGCATGTATCCGTTGGTCATGTAAAAATACGCAGTCGGGAAACTTCGGTATGTCGGCGGAAATCTTCGGTTTTTACAAACCAGAAATGAGAAGCAGCTCTGTGATTGGTCAATTTAAGAAACCAATCGACAGTATAGGGGAGCGTTTTTTGAGATTTGATTTTAATTAGATTGTGGGTAACCTACACTGCAGTGCGCACATCTCGAGAGAATTTGCCAACATACATCGTTCTACAATAAACACAGTTTGCGCTGAGTATACTACTCACTTACAACTAATTATACTGCTCGTTCAGAACCAGATCTATAATATACGAGGGAGTTATCTCGACTTCGGCGGGTTCCACCGGAGGGTGTTACAAGGTTTACTCATGATAATCCACCAATATTAAATTAAGGCAAAGTTAAAGGATTGTTAATCAGCATATAACAAAAAACAAACGATTTAGTACAACAATTAATAAACACCAATGAAATAAACAACTAGTTCAGTGAGTGAGAAGTCTATTTTTGAGAATGCGATTGTACGTCCGTCACAAATATTCTGAACACGATATAACTTTAAAACAAAATTCACCAATTCACTTTAAACTTGTAGCTTCGTACTGTTATGTCCTATATGGATGGGATTGCATTTCATCAAACTGCGCAAAACAATATGGCCACTATATTGTATAGTTTTACAATACCGGTATACACGTGTCACTAAGTGTTTTCAACACAATGCCGTTAAATAAATTCACCGATTTATTTCAAATTTAGAATGTAGCTTCATACTGTTATGTCCTATGGATGAAGTTGCATTTCACCAAATTGCGCAAAACAATTGACATTATAGCATATAATTTTACAAATATCCACGTATGTATGTGTTGTCAACACAATGACGTGAAAACAACTTCACCGATTGGCTTTAAACTTAGAATACATTGTAGCTCCGTACTGTTTAATCAACGGAAGGGATTGCATTTCACCAAATCGCGCAAAACAATGGTCATTACCGCATCATTTTACAATATCCACGTGAAAACAACTTCCCCGATTGACTCCAAACTTGGAATGTATAGCTTCCTCCTATGTAATTAGGTCAAAAGATGTAATTTTTTTCTCACAAAATTACGCAAAATAATATGGCTGTTGTTTTGAAATTTTACAGTATTCACAACCGTGTGAAAACGATAACTTTAAAACACTTCCACATGTTAACATTAAGCCTAGGATGGATGGGGTTTGATTTCATACAATTATTTGCAATCTCCCTTTCTGTATTTGTCACGGACACAACGATTTAACAATCACACTAGCACAGGGATATGTAGATTAATACAAATCGATGAAACATCTTATGTTCTAGATAAACTTCTAGAGACCAGTTTCTTAATAGATCTTTTTTTATCGTGTTTTTTTCTACGGCGAAGAACATATAAGAGCAGATAAATCATGGAGGGACATTTTAATTCATCAAAGAGTTAAACCCCTTGAATAATGTCAAGAAAAGATAACTGTCATGCACGCAAGGTGTCACCCGCTAGAGGTCGCTGTTTAACCAAAACAAGAATCCAACATGTCGACTGGCTCAGTGTTCCTGGTGATGGTTGGCGGTCAGATTGAAACCGCTGAGGTATGACATCTCTCAATTATATGTCAAATCAATTATTGCCATGTTAGAATCATAATCAGTCCAAAACATCTGGATACATTTTCAAATGATTGGGTGTTCAGCTGATGGTTTGAAAAATAATTGCCACTCTGACTTGAATAAACGTGCATCCACATGTTTTTGTAATCTGACGTTTCAGACAGGGATCAAAAACAGCTAATATTCAGATTTCGGATAGTACGTAAGCGTTTAAACGGACAAAACTATGTAAGCGCTCTGCATCCCATTTGGATCTGGCAATATATCGTATACGCTATGGGAACATCCTACATCCTATCTTGTCATGGAAGGAAAACTTTAAGAATTTGTCTGACAGATTACGTCTATATTATTCTAGAAAAATAATTTTTTTTAAATAAAAGATATGAATATATTTCTGGAAAGTATTTCCACGAAAAGATGGAAAATCGTCATAGCTGTGTATTATATATTATATATACGGCTATGGTACCATAATTTATTAGGGTGCAGAGACCGAAAACTTTTAATTTTGTAGTGGCAGATGGTCACTCTCTAGCCTTGTTAATAAGACCTACATGTTATGTTACACATCTAGATGTAGATGTGTAGCATGTAGGTCTTATTTATAAGGCTATTCCCTCTCCAACATTATTTAATAACTGTTGACATTTGTTGGCAGGAGAGTGACAGTGTGAAAGGATTAGAAAAAGGTTACCCCTGCGAATTAGATTTTCTTAGCATATTAAAGTTTTTTACATAAGAACTGTTGGATAAATAAAGACTAGGAAATAATGTTCACTTGGGGTGATAATTTTGTGGATGTTTGCACCAGCTAGAATTACCATTAAATGACATCTTACCTTCCCCATTTTCTTGTGGCCATGTTATATGTCAGGTATCAACTCCATAACAGCAAACCCAAATTTTTTTTGAAGGAACATAGGAGCTGTGCTGCACAGCCTTCGATTCAGTTATAGCGGGTGGTTGGAGGGAGCTTCATGTTGCCCTGGTGCTCTCAGAGTGAAAGGGGAACAGGAAGCCGATCTGTTTGTGGTGTCTGTGTTGCGTCCTGTAATTGTCCTGTATTTGCCCGTCTTGTCTTTGTTTGTTGCCAGTGGTGTTGAGGGTGGTTTCCGCACCCATTGGGCTGGCACGTCATTATATAAGTGAAATACCCTTGAGTACGACATTAACCCCCAATCAAACAAACAAACAATCGATTCAGTTATAAAATAAATCCTTCTTGGCAGCTCCCAGCCTCAAAATTATATCCATTTTTACCTGGTAGCATACAGTCTTGGTAACAGTAATTTCTGATAATTTGTCGTCGGTATTTCACGTTGAGTTCTCAATATCCAGCTAAACCGCTTTCCATTCCAAATACTTCGCCACTTTCCACCATTATAATGTGCATGCGCAAACACCAAAGGATAATTTATCGGAAATGACTGTTACTGAGACCTTTTGCTACCGGGTACATGTACTATGGATATAATTTTGAGGCTGGGAGCTGCCTAGAAGGATTTTTTTATGACTGTATCGAAGGCAGTGCAGTTCAGCTCCTATGTTCCTTTCAAAAAATTGCCTGACATATAAGATGGCCACGAGATAATGGGGGAGGTAAGACGTCATTTAAGGCTAAGCTAGAATTAAGTAGATATACTTGTAAGTTGTAACGTAGTTCTGACACAGCATCAGAAGCCTTTGTAACTGAGTAAGGGCTCTGGTGTTTTTCCTGCAATACTACATGTAGGTCACCGGTTTCCATCTTGATTAGACAATGACATACAAATAAGTTCCCATACAAATGGGCCCCCATACAAAGCAAAAACAGCCTCTGAACACATGGGTGTAGTCACAGGACAGCATTGAAGCCATATTAAATTAATTTTTTTAAGTCATTAATTATGTAAATTTGTATTCTTCTACATGTATCTTTTTTGCAATAATTACTCAGACATCAATGTCTGAATACCTCTTTAGTTTCAGTCCAACTGTTTTAGAAATTTACTATTAGTCAATTTAGATTTGGTGTTTTGGATAAATGATTGTTGGATTATGGTCAAAGAATGATAGATTAAACCCTTTAATTTCTGACAGGTGACTTGACATTTTGAGTGTTTGTCTAGTCCTGTAGTGATTTTCAACATTTGCATATAATTTATATTATAAACATGAGAATTAATTCACTGTGACTTATTGCACACATACATACTGTATGTGAAAGAAATATAGTCTTGAATGAAATCCAACATCTGTATAGTACTTTGATTGTATTCACAACCGTTTTAGTGTCCTATTTCATCTCCATCAACAAATCTAAGCACCAGCACTAAAGATCATAATAAAGGTTTGCAGAAAGACCAATATTTTTTCAGTATGAAGACGAATGAAAAGTGCTGAACAACTTGATAACACCTTTAAGCTTTTGTCAGTAAGGGATGGCCTAGTGCTATCACTACATATCAACAAAGGGCTACAGTTTGTTACATTGTTTCAGCTATTCAGCTCTTGAATTGATATAAAATAAGGGAAAATTTATTTTATATTCTAATAATTTTGTGATTGCTCTATTGAAATTTTATTGTGTTCTCTAAAAATGTCCAAGTCCTTTTTATCACCATTATCTAAAATACTATTTTGTGTTTACATTTTCTCTTTTTAGAGCAACACTAATATTACTATGTAGTTGTTCTGCAATTTTCTGTTTTTGTTTTTCTGATTTTTTTATATCTTAATATGTATTGTTCAATGTCTTTCAGTAAACTGGTCACCACCTAATCCCCTCACAATTGTCATCCAACTAAATATTTGCTGACAATTTTTTTTGTCAAAAAGCAGCTTCTACATTGTTGATTCAAAATTTGCGAGTAAAAAAAATAATGCTAGCTTACCATTCTTAGGAAATTGGTGGTATCTAAAGTTCCCTGGAAGGAATAAAGACCAGTATTTTTTCAGTATGAAGACGAATAAAAAGTGCTGAACAACCTTCCCTTCTATCAAGTCTTTGAAAATATATAGTGCTAAGCCTATTGCACTACGTCATGATCAACCATTCCTTACGAATCACTGTGCTGTTCATAGAAAATACAAGTTATAATTCCAATTTGTTACATATGTTATATCAGCAAGACTGGTTATGTTGTCAAATTTGATGCCTTGTTGATGAATGTTGTTTCTTGCGTACTTTATTTAACTGTGTATCTTATCCTATCACTTAATTTTCACTTAATTCTGAAAATAAACATGGGGAAGTAACTCTGCCCACTTTGAGAAAATGATCTGTTCAGGGGTGTACAGGAGTTGTTCCCCTTATGTTGTAAGATTATTCTTAAGATAAAATGGATTTTTGCTGTAACACTTTTAACCTTACCAGAATGTCATTACTGTAACACTAAATAAAGTAGTTTATTAAGTAGATGTAGAATAGCCCTTGAAGTAAATTACAGGGCCTAATTTTTTTTCTCAAAATGTTGTTTGAAAATGAGGACAGTCACCGTTTTTTATGGGTGTCCAAACATAATAAATCGTATCAAACCTCAAAATCCTCTTTAAAATGCAACGAATTTAAAATCTGTACAATGAACTGCCCGCAGCCGTGGCTTAGTGTGTCTGCTTTCTGATCCTACATGTACATGTACTTTGATGTACCGTCGGATGTTCACTTTGTCATGTTTTTAGCCCAACGGGTCCAGCAAGACTGTAATAACATATACCATTGTGGTTGTGTTTGTGTCGCTAACCTACACCTCGATCATAATTAGACTAGCCAGTATCTCCTTTACTGATTCCAGCATGGGTCCGTTTTCGTCGAAAAAACATGACAAAGCAGTTGTTTTCGAACGGAAAAAAAACTAGTACGTATCGGCTGTTGTGAATAGAATCTGTTGGGCAAATCTTACCTTCTTCCGTTGTCTTTCGACG